>CAUYRH010063295.1:0-13683 GCA_963574655.1 Perodicticus potto | reverse complement strand
TTTTTTTTTTTTGAGACAGAGCCTCAAGCTGTCACCCTGGACAGAGTGCCGTGGCATCACAGCTCACAGCAACCTCCAATTCCTGGGCTCAAGCGAGTCTCCTGCCTCTGCCTCCCAAGTAGCTGGGACTACAGGTGCCCGCCACAACGCCCGGCCATTTTTTGGTTACAGTTGTTGTTGTTGTTTGGCGGGTCTGGGCTGGATTCAAACCCGCCAGCTCAGGTGTACATGGCTGGTGCCTTAGCCCGTTGAGCCACAGGCGCCGAGCCGCAACCTCAAACTCCTAGACTTAAGTGATCCTCTTGCCTCAGCCTCCTGAGTAGCTGGGACTACAGGCACCCGCTACAGCTCCTGGCTATTTTTTAGATGGGGCCTTTGGCTCAGGTTGGTTTGGAACATGTGAGCTCGGGTGATCCACTCTTCTCTGTCTCCCAGAGGGGTGGGATTATAGGCGTGAGCCACCACGCCCAGCTCCATTTTGCTTAATTTATGTTCAAAGTTGGTATTTCTTATCACTAAATGTTCAGCTATAAAAATGATTTTTAGTTTTTGGACTCTATGAAAACAGGACAGGTCAGACTGGATCCTCAGGTCATCGTTTAGCAATCCGTGCTTCAGGCATCCCAGATTGCCGCCACCTCCAGAGTCTTCACAATTGCCTGCACTCTTTGTGGTGCTTCATTGTTTGTGGCCTTCCTTAGAGAATATCCTGAAGAATCGATCTAACTGTTCATCTTTCATTTGAACATTTGCTGTGCACTTATCTGGGGCATGTGCCTGTGGGCTGCCATCTCTCCTTCCTTCTTACTTCCTCCCTTAGTCCTTGCAGGGTGAAACCAGAGCCGTGGTTGCAGGGTTAAAAACCTGGTGCTGCAGCCAGGGAGAGACACTGGAAACAAAGACCAAAAGGGGAGTGGCAATTGAGGTAGAGGAATAGAATTCCCATTTCTTGAATTTAGTACATTTCAAAAGGATAACAAAGAACAGCTACATCAGCAAAGAACAGATGGAGTAATATTTGAGTAGGACCCTGGAGACCCTTTACTCACTGTGTGAGCTTGGTCTAGTTGCCTCATATATTTGAGAGAATAGCATGCCAGAGAATAGCATCCACTGTTCAGATTCTGTAATAAAGTCTGTGACCTTTGGAAAACAACCCACTCTCTCCTCCTCCCACTGTGACCGGAGGCAATGATATCCTTTAATTTAAGCATTTGCAAAAGCAATGAAAGTCTGAGACTCCTCTGCTTGGAGCAGTGTTGCTGTTTCAAAGCAAATGAGAAATGGGAAGGGGTAGGGCATGGATGCAATTTGCTCTGTTTTATTTCCAATATAAGGGGAGGAAACTTGAGCAAGCTTTGATGTCTATGTTTTCTCCCAACTCAGGGTAGGGTGGGGGAGGGAGGGAAGGGAGACCTTTCTTTGTAGCTGTGAGCCCCATAGGTCTGCTTTTTGGAAGCTTTTCCTGGACCCAGGTTCCTATAGAGTAGATCTCTCAAATTCTGTTTTAATTTGTACTTTTATTTTTAGTTAATTTAGAAATAAGAGCTCTGAACTGAGCATCATGAGACCTGGGTTCTAATTCCTGTTCTGCCCCTGTATGTGGACCCACCCTGCGGGTCTTAGTTTCCACCAGTAAGTATGGGACCATGTAATCTCAAAGGCCTCAACTAGCTCTGTGATTGTATCATTCTGTGGTTCTTAGCTAATGGTTTAAAATATATGAATAGCTTAGTTTTTCATTGCTAAAAGTTAAGGAAATAAAATAATATTCATGTACCAGGTTAAGATTTTTTTTAAAAACCACCATTACAAAACCGTAAAAAATGATGTCGTTAACCAGCTTTTTAAGTATATTATGATACAGAAAAGAAAATCTTCCTAACCAATTGAAGGATCTATGTTATGAGAACTTTTAGGATATTATCTAAACTGTCTACCTAACCTGTCTGTCCACAGAGGTGAATAATTAAGACACAGTTAATTATGTTATTTGTTCTCTAGGAATAGTGATGAATTTAGCCTTCAGGCTAAATGTGAGAGGTACTTGATTATTTTATTGCCGCCCCTCCCCCGTGGTTTTAGATGCCAAATCTCACTCTTGAATTCCAAAAATAGACTTTGGCTTCTCTTTGCTTGTGGTATTGTACAGCTGTCTCTGCCACACACCCAGTTTGTGTAATTGGGCTTTGCAACCTAGGAGGGTGATTGCTAAATCCTTTTCTTATCCCAGAAAAGCTTCTAATTCCTAGAGCCCCCTCAAAAAAAAAAAAAAAAAAAAATGGCTGATACATGAAAAGCTGAAGTAAGAGACTTAGAAGCATAAGCTTTTGCTACCAAAAGGAAACATTTTTGCAAGTGACATTTTGACTACCACTCAAATGATTAGGATGCCATTTAGAGTCTAATTATTGTTCTACCAAATATTCCTGGTATTAAATGAATGTTATCTGGGATTTAGAGAGGTGGCAGTCATGTGGTTACAGCAAACAGGCCTATCTTTTGGTAGAAATAATACTGCTGCCAAATGCATCTTCTTTTCTTGTGAGGGAGGTGATTTGGAGATGTCACCTGCTGTTATGTACCAATGACTCAGGGACCTGCAGCTCTGGATTGGCTTCCACAGCCCCTCCTCCTGGGCCCATGCTGCCATCTCTGCACTTGATACCACAAGTGAAAAAGGGCCAGAACCTAGCTCTTTCCACTCAAAGGCTCCTATTCACATTTTCTTTGCTGTCCATTGGCACGCCTACCCCCATTCCCATGAGTTCTCCTTCTGTCCCTCAGACCCCCTCAGAGCTCTGGGAGATCTGCTGCCACTCTGTTTCAGAAAAGCAACATCAACAGCCAGCACATCTGTGGCATTCATGCTGGTCTAGACACTCTTGTGAGCATTTTACATGTATTTCTTCATTTTTCCCCATGGGAGTCTTTTGGTAGAAACCAGAAAACCTTCTAGACAAATTCTGAATGAGCTGTAACAGTTACTTTTTCATTTAACCCCCATTATAACCAGTGACTGGCAAGTAAGGAGCTTAGACTAAGCCTGGGCATTCTGGCCCCAAGGCCAGTTCCTTTACCACGTGACAACTCTCTTCTTCCTCATACTCCACCTGGGTGATTTAATGCAGCACCTTTTATGCCCCCCTTGTATAAAACACCTGCCATCTTTTGAAAAGTCCATGTTCATCAGTATTACTTTTTCACTGGAACCATTATTAAAATGTGAATGCTTTTATTTTATTTTAGGAACATATATTCTGTTCCCAACCTACCCACAGCATTACAACTGGATATTTTTACTCTACTATACACATATCTGATTGAGAGGGGTCCTTAAAAGGGATAGGCAGAAAGATTTGGGGGAACCAAATGCCTCTTCTCAGGGGCAAATGTAGAGGGTAGCAAATGCACCCAGTGACAAACCAAGTTCCTTTTTATCATAGATGCATTCTTTGGGAGGGAATCTCCTTTTGTGATTGAGGGATGGTTGGCCTAAGCTGCTCAGGGGTTTATATAATCTTTGTGCTTACGGAAACATAAGGCAGGACACGTTATATATCCAGGCAATATGCTTGGCTTCAAGATTTCAGGAGCATCTGAAGCTCTCTGGGTACTTTTTCAGAGCGGTTGCGCCGTGGCTGTGTATCATAAGATGCCAAGAGCCCCACGGGAAGGCAGAGCCCCGGGCTGTGACATCAGAGCTCACACACCTCTGATCTGGGGTAAAGAGCTAATTCATAATTGTTGACCTGGTTTTTCTAACTCACTTTATATAAGACACTCCTATAGCTTCTTGTGGGATATGCGTTGTTATCATTATGAGAAAGAAGTCCATGTGAGGGGATTGTGAAAATTGCCATATGTAGAGGAAATGTATTACCCAAGAGATCTTTGTCAGAGTGAGACCTTTGGGATGGGCTGGAAGCATGACATGACGGCTGCCATGGTGCTGGTAGATATCATGGGATCAGTAAAACTTCCTGACAGTTCTGCAAGCTGAAAACATCTTAGGAGCCTCAGAGTTCTCAGGAAGGCCTCAGGAGCAGGGTCACCCAATAGCAGTAAATAATATAGGAAACACTTATTGGCCTTTTGAAGGGCTTTTTATTTAGCTATACTTTGCTTTGTGTGGCATAAGTGGGCCTGGTCAGTTGTGTGAGGGGCATATCTGTAATTAAGTCTCAGAGGCAGTGTTGTGGTTAAGAGCTCAGACTCTGGAATCAGACTGCTCAGGTCACAACTGAGATCCTGTATCGTCACTGAACCTTGGTGCTTCAGTTTCCTTGCCTGCCAATGGATGACAATAGCAGTACCTGCCTTGTCCTTTGTAGGGTTGTTAGGTTGACCATGTGACGCAAAACTTGTAAAGCAATTAAAGTGGTACCTAACTATATAGTACATGTTGCCAAAAAATTGTTCAAGAAATAAGTAATAAACATACATTCTAGTCCATTTCCATAAAGTTGTGACCTATTTTCAAAGGTTTCAGATTGAATCCTTTTTTTTAAATGAAACATTTTATAAAGTGGATATTCATTTCTGACATAATGGATGATAAATTTGAGTGTGCATCTGTTGTATTTGGTAAGGTGATAGGTATTATACTATTTGTTGTATTTTCTTTCTTAATATAAGAATATTAAAATTTTTTAAAGAAATATGGTTAACCATTATATAGCACTTACTAGCCTGTATCTGAGATACTGTTTCTTGTTGCTTTATATATATTAACAAGTTTAATCTTCCTGATTACACTCTGCATTAATTACTATCATATTTCACATTACATGGTGTGGAGACTAGGCTTAGAGCAATTAATTGGCTTATCCAGATTCACACACCTAATCTGTGCTGGCACCCAGATTCTTTGAACTCTCTATTCTAAGGGACTCTCGGGCAAAAGCTATACAACAGCTTGCTAGGGGCTGGAAGGTAGGGCTTGTCACAGAAGGGCCTGAAGTGTTTGATTAGTGTACCTTCAGGGCCTTGATTGTGACAGAACCTGACTTGTTAAATGAAGCAGAAAAGGAGTTTATCCATCTGTACTGCTTGGCCCCCAGGATCTGCAGGAGGCCACCTAGTAGACTTGAGCAGAATCAGGAAGGCAAGGCACCTGCCCTAGTTTGGGAGGCCACAGTTCCCTCGGAGGCCTCCACTGAATCTACTGCTACTTGACCTGCCACCCAGCCTGGCCACTGGGGACAAGTCCAGCAGCCCCTCCCCCTGCCTCACTGCCTATGGATTGAAAGCCTTGTTGGGAGCACGTGACCCCCATACCTATGTCATGTAGCACCCTCCTGTGCTTCCCTTCTTGGGGGGTGCCCTCTCTTTCATGCAGAAATCAGAAAAGTTTTGAAGTGATAAGCAACCAAAATGGCAAGTGTCCTCTCCTCTGGGGACTTCACCTAGATGCTGCCCAAGTTCCCTCTCAGCCTTGGAATTCTGCGATTCGACTCCTCATGTGGGCGAGGGTCCCTTGCTGTACCACCTGGACTGGAGCTCTACACCAATTAGGCTTTCAGCAAATGTTTTTCACAGAATATAATGAGTATGTTAGCCTTTGGCACAAAAGAAAATAAGGATGCACACTTATTTATAGCATCTAGCTTTTTGATTCAGAACAGACTGTTTCAGCTATTGAACTCCTTTGTTGATCAGGAAAACAGTTGATATTTATCATTCCTCTTAGCAAAAGAAGGAAGAAAAAGCATTTAAACACTTAAATGTTTCTGTGTATATATTTAAGTACTTATTGGTTCGGTGCTATTGCAATGAATTAGTTGAGTAGGGTTGTCAGAACAAACCTCATTTTGATCCATATCTACCCTCTTCTCTCCACATAGTGGCTCCTTTGCCTAATTTCAGCCATTGTGATTATGAGGGTCGTTTCCTCCTCCATCATCTCCTCACCCCATCTGCAAAGTTGGTTTCTGAGCAGTTGGCTTTTTTTTTTTTTTTTGAGACAGAGCCTCAAGCTGTTGCCCTGGGTAGAGTGCTATGGCATCACAGCTCATAGCAACCTCCATCTCTTGGGCTCAAGCGATTCTCCTTCCTCCGCCTCCCAAGTAGCTGGACTACAGGCACCTGCCACACCACCAGGCTATTTTTGGTTACAGCGGTCATTGTTGTTGGGCGGGCCCAGGCTGGATTCGAACCCGCCAGCTCAGGCATATGTGGCTGGTGCCTTAGCTGCTTGAGCCACAGGCGCTGAGCCAACGGTTGGCTTTTCAGTGCTTGCCATCCTTTACGTCACATCTGTCCCCCAACCTGGGTCAGGCCTCCCCTGTGCAGTCTGGCCTACTTTATCCTTTCAGCAGGCTGCCTCTTTTTCCCCCTGTGCTCCTTAAAGGCAGCCACAGCTTCCTGTTGCTTCTCTGCGCAACAGTGCACTTCAGAGGGCTCTGGGGTCAGGTTCAGATCCCAGCTCTGCTGTGCAGTGTCTGTACCAGTGAGGGGTGTATCCAGATGTAATTAACAAAGCGGAGATACAGTGACTTAACCAAATAGGAGTTTATCTTCTCCCTCACCAAGGAGGTCTGGTGAGCGGCTACAGCCCCAGGCCATGCAGCAGCTGCTGCCCCCTGACATCAGGGCCAGCCACTTTCTTTTTCTGCTCAGTCATTCTTGTGGGTGGCTGTGTCCTCATGCATGTCTTCCCCAACTTTGAAGGGGCAGGGCTGTGGGCAATATGTGTGCTAGGGGAGATGCCCTTCTCTCGGCAGACACCTCACCCAGCCCCTCTGTGACATCTCACTGCCCAGAATGAGTCACACGCCCAGAGCCCACATGTGCTTTTAGCTGCGCACGTTGCCAGTGTCCCTTCACTCGGGATCTTGGGATTCTGTCCTGTGCATCACCGGTGTGTAATAAATGCATACTGCTTTGCTTTTTGATATATTTTTGTTAGGGTAGGTTTTCACGGCATACCAATTAGCATAATATTTGCTGTGACCTTTTCTGTAAATGTTATTTAAAATTTTGGAATTGTTTTCTCTCCTTTTCCCACCACCTCACTTTGCCTTCATTGTGACCTCCAGTTTGTCACCTGTACTTTGCTCCTTGTCTGTCAGCTTCCAGTGCCCTCCCCCTCCCTCCCTCCATGAGAGTTCCATCACCTTTCTCCTCTGCTCCTGGGCTGGCTGTGGCAAAACATGTCTGGCAGGTCCTGGCCACAGGATCTGAGGTGACCCTGAAGGTGACCCTCAGGGTGAGGTTTTTGTTGTTGTTTAAACCTTCTTTGTTCTTTTTTTTTTTTTTTTCAACTCTTAGTACTATTCCTTTTTCTTTTATCCCCTCGCCTCCCCATTGTTTTATTTTCCTTCCAGCAACCAGAGGGGCAGCTGGACAGGACAGTCCCTGGGTGTCCTGATCAGAAGAAACCTGCCTGTGTAGAGCTTCAGGCAGGGCCTGTTTGTTCCAGGGGCCTGTCTCTCTCTGGTCTTCTGGGAGCTCATTTATCTCCTCAGTTTGCTCCTCTGCCTCTTATCCTCCCATGTTAGAGAAGGCTCAGGTTGCTCCATGACAAAAATAAGTGAACAGATAAGTAGTGTCCTTTGACCCAGGCCCTTCCTTTATAGCTCTTCTCCCTCTTTTCTTTGCTCATTGGACCCCCATGCCCTGTGTCCTCCAGTACACCCCAAAACCACACCCATAGGACTTGGTCCCCCTCTGTGTCTTGACACTGCTGCAGCCTCTCCCACCTGAGATTCCCCCTTTTACTTTCCTTTCTGGGTCCTTTATCTCCCCCTTTCCCTTGAATAGAGATGTTCCCCAAGGTTCCAGCCCTGCTGCCCCTCTCTTGGAATACTCTTCTGGGGCGATCTGATCTCTTCCAGTAATATCTCACAAAAAACATACATTGGAGAAGAGAGGTGGTATTTTTCTTGAGGTTTGAGATAGTTTCTAATTGTCTCCAGCAAAATCATCATGATACTTCAAGCAAACTGTCTTAGATCCTAAACTCATAAATAACCACTTTCTTCCCCTTCATACTTTATTCTAAATAATTCTATCTCTCTTTCTGTCTCTTATTAAACACACACACGCACACACCTTCTGTGGCATGGGTTTGCTCCTGGGTATCCAAGCTGGAGACTTTGGGGACTCCTTCAGTCCCTGTGCATCTCTGCTGATTCTAACTCAGAGACTCTTCTTGGTTCCAAAGCCTCTGCACCATTCTGTCCTGGTTCCTGGCCTGCCCCCACTGTGGTCTGCAGGCCCTGTGATCTTCCTGCAGCTCACATGTGATCATGCCACTCTCTGTGCAGGGGTCTTTGTTGACAGAAGGGAGTCTTTTTGTAGATCACTCACAATGGACAGGCACTGTGCCAGCACTGGGGAGTCAAAGAAGTCATGATTTCTTCCTTGGGTAGTTTCTCTCATGTAGTGCAGCTGGGCTGGGGAAGGCCCAGCTTAGTGAGCTTTCTTCGTGGATGCCATTCCTGGTTCCTGCCCTGGGGATTCTAGTCAGCTTTGGCCTAGTATTTGTGTTGTTTGTGGACTTGCCTCCTGCCCTGTGCTAGATACAAAGCTACTTGAAATCAGGGATCGCGTTTTAGTCAACAGCGGATCATCTCAGCCACTGACATGGTGCTATGTGGGGACTCCTTAGGGGATATTTGGTGGAGGATTTTTTCAAGAAGGAAGCAGGTTGTGTAGAACTTCTCTTAGTGTACATAGATACAAACTCACATTTGTCCAATTGTGACACCAGCAATTTTCAGATGTCTGTGTTGGTTTGTTTTTTTTTGTTCCAAACCAGTGCTTAGAAAGAGCCATGAAGTTTGCCTTTGAGGAGTTCCACCTTTGGTACCAGTTTGCTCTATCACTGATGGCGGCTGGAAAAGTGAGTCACTCTTTGTGATGTGCAATTGTTTATGTCTATAGTTAATGTCATCAAATTTCATGGAATGATACAATACCTTGTGGAAGTATTTCAAGCCACTATTAGACATCGTCCTGTTGTCCTTTCTTAATGAATGATCTAATTTATTTATTTGGGGGCCAAGACAGGCCTATTACCAAGAAGACAAAGTCTGAAACATTTGCCTTTTCTTAGCCCTTGTGACTTCATCACATAAAAAGCACATAGCTTATAGTAGAGCCAGTTCTTCGCGTTGACCCTTTCACTCATTTGAGGGTGAAGAGGAAGTCTTTTGGTTATCGTTAGCAATGTGTATGTGATACTGGTTGAAAGTGTGGGTTGGTGCGCCCTCACAGCTGAGCGCTGCAGGGCAAGTCACTTCATATCTCAGTTTCCTCTTCGGTAAAATGGAGCAGTAATGGTACCCACTTCATAGAATTGTTAGCAGGTAAATGAGATAACACTTAAGGTGTTTAGAATAGCACTTAAGGTGTACATGCTCAGTAAAGGTAGTAGTTAATGTTTTTCTTATTAATTGGGGCCATTTAGTGAATGAAGTCTGAGAGACCAGATTATTTGGCTTAAGTAAATTCAGAAATTTAGTAAGATATGCTCTCAGTTGCATATTTTATTTCCTGTAATAACATAAATTTCCACCATCTTTTTTTTTTCTTACTTTTCCAATAGCTACACAAATAGGGCGCAAAATTGAGGTAATGCCAGGGAAGCATTTCTGTTTGTTTTTAACCTCAAGTTTATTCCCCTGTCCCTCAGAAGCCCCAAGCTCTAGTTATCACCGGCCCCAGACCCCTGCCTGGTTGGGCTCAAAGTTGGAAAACCTCACTGAGAGGACATCTTGACTAAAAGCCCCTGTGGGAAAGCTTTATTATTTGGTTTTGTCAAAAAATTTGAGTTTCACAGAAATAATCTCCTCTTGCCAAGTCTGCTCGTGCCGTGAAGGTGCTGAAGGAGTGTATCCGTCTGAAGCCCGACGATGCCACCATCCCTCTTCTTGCTGCCAAGCTGTGCATGGGCTCCCTTCACTGGGTGAGTAGGGGTGCTGTCCTCTGCCCCCGGGGGGCTCCAGGGCATAGCTGTGCACCTTTTTCAGGTAGAGGCACAGAGAGAAGATGATAATAATCCATCAGCTACACAAAGACAAGGCTGCTTAGAGCCCCAGACCCCAGGCCTGGGCCCCTGGCCTGCCCAGGCCTCACCTGCCCATCCCAAGGAAGGAAGAGAACCAACATGTTCCTGGGACCTTCCAGGTGTTTCTTTGTCATGAAAACGTGCTGTAAGAGTAGCAGTGATAAGATAGAACTGGAATTCATACTCAGATGCGTCTTGCTTTATGCAAGTAATCCAGGACTGAGAAGGGACGCGTTGCTGAGTTACCTTCCCTTGGCTGGGTGCGGGGAGTGTTCCTAGAGCAGAGTCACTCTCTGCCTTAGGTGGTGTAAATACAACTCTTCTCATTTTTCTTCCCTCACATACACTTTCTTCTTCAAATATTCTTGTTCAAATTTGAATTTGGCAATAGCCTGATTTATAACAATTCTAGTACCTTAAAAAATACATAATTTGAGTAAAAAATAGAAAACTCAGACTACGTACAATGGAGTTTTAATTTCTTTCACTTCATATCAAGATTAGCAATAAGAATCTGACCAGAAGAATGAGGCATCTTGCTAACTCAGGCTTTTCACAGTTATGTCCTTGCTGCTTGGGTTTTTCCATGTGTTCTTGCCCAGCAGGAGAAAGTAAGCCTTGTGAAGATAGCATTCTACTTTTGTTCAGTTTTTGCTTGGGAAAATGTAGAAGAAAAAAGACATTCCGAAAGAGCAGGCTTTCACCTGAAACCCACAGCTGTGAAGGCACAATGTGGCTATGTAGGTTTCAACAATTCAGGACTCCAGGCAGGCTGGGGGCAGAGCGGGCATCTCCGGGAGAGGGTGGAGTGGACCCAACCTTTGGGTCTGGAACATGTCAGTCTCTACCAGCGACTGCTGCCTTCCTCCAAGACATGGCCTTATGTATGACTGTAACATACACATCTCTACATGCCTAAAATAAATCTCTTTTCTTAAAAACTTTTCTGTATATTTTTCTTGCATTTTTATTCTTAAAATTTCCAAACATCACAAAAGTCTGTGAACTCCCATGTACTATCACCCGGCTTCAATAATGTCAATGTTGCCATACTTTAAAGGAATAAATCTTATTATTCTTGCCTCTGATGAATTGTGCAAGAGGTCTTACTGTGGGTGTAGTTTACAGGTGCACATTTTCTCATTGGAATCTGCTATGTGAGGTCCATATGTTGCACATTGTAAAAGAAATAAGTGGAGCTTTAAAATCTTTAACAGCTTGTGGCAAGGAGAATCTAAGCCTAAAAGGGGTTCTTTATATCTTTAAAAAAAAAAAAAAAGGGAAAGGCCCAAACATAAAACCTTCTAAGAACTTTATTCCTCACAAAAATATTTAGATCAGCTTCTGAATTCCTAGTGCATTCTCCCTACAGAACCAATCAGTAAATAATAAACTTGAAAAAGATGGAAGCTACCAAGTATGAAAGCAACTTTGCAAAAGGAGGCAAATAGGCAATAAGGGAAACTTCAAAGAATGAAGCGAGAAAGGACTCCTGAGGACTGTTAGAGAGGCTCAGTAAAGAAAACAGAACCACCAGAGTGAGATTGGAAGGTTTGGTAGTTATTTTCCAAGTGACTCATCAGAAATCTGTTTTTGGCAGCAGATGATTATGGGAACTCATGTTAGAAATTCTGCAGGTTGTTGTTGTTTTTAACTTTCATTTTTCAGTTGGAAGAGGCTGAAAAGTTTGCCAGAACTGTCGTTGATGTGGGAGAGAAAACATCAGAGTTCAAGGCCAAAGGCTACTTAGCGCTGGGGCTCACATATAGTCTGCAGGCCACTGACGGTGAGAGAAGCCCCCACCCTATGGGAGCTGTTGGACCACGGGGCCAGATTGCCTGAGTCTGCCCTGCAGGATTCCCAGGGTCTCCTTCTGTCAGAACGGTGCAGAAGTTGGGTCTTTGTGTGGGACCCTGTGGTGCTGTGGGACCCTGGGTGCTGCTGTGTCCTCTTTGCTTGGACTGGTAAGGAGAATGAGAGAGCAGGAAGGGAGGCCCCGTGCCAGGGCTCTCAGACTCGGTCCCAGGCACACTGTGCCATCAGTCCATGGGCACCTCCCAGCAGGGGCAAGATGATTCACCCACCCAGCCTTGTGCCTGCTCCCACTCTTCCACTTGGCCAGGGCTGTCTCCATGAGAAGGGATGTGGGATCTTAGGGGTATAAATGTAGAAGAGTCAATGCCCGCCCTTCCAGGAAGCTTCCCTTGACTGGTCAGGAACTACTGCCCCATTCGCCATTTGAACATTTTAATCCACAGCTAGATATACATGCAGCTCAACAGCCCACCAAATATCCAGGGCTCCCAGGGGCAGGGATTTAATACATTTTGGATGTGCTTAGAATTCTGATGGATGGACTTCTGGCTAAAAGAAGTTACTGGTTATGTTTTATATACTTAATAAAGTCTTCAATGATATATTTGCTGAAAGTGCAAATTTATAAATTGTTTTTATGAATTCTTGCCATTCTTCTTTTAACAGTTTATTGTTAAATGTAACACAAATACAAAAAAAAATCTCAAAAACTAATGTATAACTTACTAAATTAGTATAAGGCAAAATACCCTCATAACCCCCACTCTGCTCAGGAGACAGAACCCTGCTAGCCCCTTAGGATCCCTCCACATTCCCCTCCCACTCATGAGCTCCTTCTTCTTCTTAAGACAAAATACTATCCTGACTTTTATAGTACTTCTTTTTTTCTTTATAGTTTTATTATAGTTTATTTTACAAATTACCTCAAATCCTCCCTTCCTCTGCCCTAAAATATCAAAGACCCTGGGGAAGTTTTACAGATCATTTGTTTTGTAATTTAGATTCTTTGCTAATTTATATATACATGATATGTAAGTCTCTATGAAAGTTTTCAAACATGTCTGTGTTATGGTCCATTATTTCACTTCTAAGAAACACAGATGACTGCATCTTTTCAGATTCACCCATGCAAGTTTCAACTTGCTCAGCTTATTGGTATTGCTGGGAGGGCTTCATTTGTTTCCATCCATGTGATTTTACGTTTTTTTATTTTTGTGTATCTCAAAGCTTTTTTAATGACCCGTGTATATTGGCAATACCCAGCATACTGTTTTAAATACTTTCAGTGAAAAGTAAAACAAAAAAAAATTTTTTTGAGACAAGACTCTCACTCTGTTGCCCTGGCTAGAGTGTCCTATTGTCAGCCTAGTACACAGCAACCTCACACTCCTGGATTCAAGCCATCCTCCTGTCTCAGCCGCCTGAATGGCTGGGACTACAATACCTGGCTAAGTTTTCTGTTTTTAGTGTAGACAGGGTCTTGCTTTTGCTCAAGCTGGTCTCAAACTCCTACGCTGAAGAGAACCTCTCACCTTGACCAGGATTACAGATGTGAGCCACAGTATCACATGGCCAATGAAGAGTAAGTTTAATGCCACATAGTTTTTTTTTTTTTGAGACAGAGCCTCAAGCTGTCACCCTGGATGGAGTGCCGTGGCATCATAGCTCACAGCAACCTCCAATTCCTGGGCTCAAGCGAGTCTCCTGCCTCTGCCTCCCAAGTAGCTGGGACTACAGGCGCCCGCCACAATGCCCGGCCATTTTTTGGTTGCAGCCATCATTATTGTTTGGCGGGCCCAGGCTGGATTCGAACCCGCAAGCCCAGGTGTACATGGCTGACGCCTTAGCCCGTT
>CAUYRH010063293.1:0-14941 GCA_963574655.1 Perodicticus potto | reverse complement strand
AGCCCAACCACGACACCTGGCACCACCACCACAGGGACCCCAACCACGACTCCTGGCACCACCACCACAGGGACCCCTACCACGACCTCTGGCACCACCACAGGGACACCAACCACGACTCCTGGCACCACCACCACAGGGACCCCAACCACGACACCTGGCACCACCACCACAGGGACCCCAACCACGACTCCTGGCACCACCTCCTCAGGGACCCCTACCACGACCTCTGGCACCACCACAGGGACACCAACCACGACATCTGGTAGCACCACCACAGGGACCCCAACCACGACTCCTGGCACCACCACAGGGACACCAACCACGACTCCTGGCACCACCACCACAGGGACCCCAACCACGACTCCTGGCACCACCACCTCAGGGACCCCTACCACGACCTCTGGCACCACCACAGGGACACCAACCACGACACCTGGCACCACCACCACAGGGACCCCAACCACGACTCCTGGCACCACCACCACAGGGACCCCTACCACGACCTCTGGCACCACCACAGGGACACCAACCACAACGTCTGGCAGCACCACCACAGAGATCCCAACCACAACTCCTGGAACGACCACCACTGGGACCCCAACCCCAACACCTACCACCACCACCACAGAGAGCCCAACCACGACACCTGGCACCACCACTACAGGGGCCCCAACTACAACACCTGGCTCCACCACCACAGGGGCCCCAACGACAACACCTGGCACCACCACCACCCGGACCCCTACCACAACGTCTGGCACCACCACAGGGATACCAACCACGACTCCTGTCACCACCACCATGGAGAGCCCAACCACGACATCTGGCACCACCACCACAGGGGCCCCAACTACAACACCTGGCACCACCACCACAGGGACCCCTACCACGACTCCTGGCACCACCACCACAGGGACCCCTACCACGACTCCTGGCACCACCACCACAGGGACCCCAACCATGACTCCAGGCACCACCACCACTGAGACCCCAACCCCAACACCTATCACCACCACCACAGAGAGCCCAACCACGACTCCTGGCACCACCACCACAGGGACCCCAACCACAACACCTGGTACCACCACCACAGGGACCCTAACCACGACTCCTGGCACCACCACCACTGGGACTCCAACAACGACTCCTGGCACCACCACCACAGGAACCCCAACCACGACTTCTGGCACCACCACAGAGATCCCAACCACAACTCCTGGAACCACCACCACTGGAACCCCAACCCCAACACCTACCACCACCACCACGGAGAGCCCAACCACGACACCTGGCACCACCACCACAGGGACCCCTACCACGACATCTGGCACCACCACAGGGATACCAACCACGACTCCTGGCACCACGACCACAGGGACCCCAACCACAACTCCTGGCACCACCACCACAGGGACCCCAATCACGACTCCTGGCACCACCACCACAGGGACCCCTACCACGACCTCTGGCACCACCACAGGGACACCAACCACGACGTCTGGTAGCACCACCACAGAGATCCCAACCACAACTCCTGGCACCACCATCCCTGGGACCCCAACCCCAACACGTACTACCACCACCACAGAGAGCCCAACCACGACACCTGGCACCACCACCACGGGGACCCCAACCACAACTCCTGGCACCACCACCACAGGGACCCAAAGCACGACTCCTGGCACCACCACAGGGACCCCTACAACGACCTCTGGCACCACCACAGGGACACCAACCACGACACCTGGCACCACCACCACACAGACCCCAACCACGACTCCTGGCACCACCACAGGGACCCCTACAACGACCTTTGGCACCACCACAGGGACACCAACCACGACACCTGGCACCACCACCACACAGACCCCAACCACGACTCCTGGTACCACCACCACTGGGACCCCAACCCCAACACCTACAACCATCACCACAGAGAGCCCAACCACGACACCTGGCACCACCACCACAGGGACCCCAACCACAACTCCTGGCACCACCACCACAGGGACCCCAACCACGACCTCTGGCACCACCACAGGGACCCCTACCACGACCTCTGGCACCACCACAGGGACACCAACCACAACATCTGGAAGCACCACCACAGAGATCCCAACCACAACTCCTGGAACCACCACCACGGGGACCCCGACCCCAACACCTACCACCACCACCACAGAGAGCCCAACCACGACTCCTGGCACCACCACCACAGGGACCCCAACCACAACTCCTGGCACCACCACCACAGGGACCCCAACCACGACTTCTGGAAGCACCACCACGGCACCCCCAAGTAAGTAGACACATGCTATGCTCCTCTTGCCCAGAGCCTCGCCTACACTGGTGCTGACGTGTGCTTGAGTCCTTGTCCTCAGGAAGGTTGAGGCCCACCCCATGTGCCTCCTTGCCTGGTGAGCCTCATCACTTGCTGTTTGGAGAATTGTGGCTAATGGCCCATGTGGGCAGCAGAGCCCGTGGCCACTACACTTCCTACCTAGTGGCTTCCCTCAGGTGCCCTGCCTTGCCTAGCCCTCTGCCCACCACTCTGTGAGATAGTATTATGGGCAAAGCTCATTCCACAGGAGCCCACCAGGGATGTCTGGGACAGGTGCTGCCAGGGACAGCATGGGCATCCTGCTTCTCCCTGCCAGTGCCTTAGGCACTCAAAGCCAACCAGCCTGGCACCTTGGAGATGTACCAGTGTCCTGTGGCTAGTTATGTCCAGTTCCCCTTGTCCAGCAGCAGATTTGGCAAGCTGTGGTACTGCCAGGAGCACCTGCCTTCCTCCAGGGGTCTCGGTGTCACCACAAGGTATATGGGGCTGCTTCAGCTCTCACTCCCACCTGCGCTCTCACAGGTACCACCACCCATGGAACTACGACTGGGTCACCTCCACCTGCCTCTGGGTCGACACTCCCTGTGGAGACTCCCACTCAGACAGTCCACCCATCGACCACAACCTCCAGCACCTCAGCCTCCACAGTGCCCACTCCCACGCAGACGCCAATCCCTTCCCCCAGCATCACTATGAACACTGGCCCTTCCGTCAGCGCTTCCAGCCAGATCCAGTGCTGCATCCTGAATGAAACCTTCTATGGGCCAGGTACCCACTTCTTTTATTTCTTTTTTTCTTTTTTTTTTTTTTTTGAGACAGGGTCTCACCCTCTTGCCCAGGCTAGAGTTCAGTGGTGTCATCATAGTTCACTGCAGCCTCAAACTCCGGGGCTGAAATGACCCTCTTGCTTCAGCCTCCCAAGTAGCTGGAACTACAGGCACCCACCACGATACTCAGCCATGTTTTCTATTTTTAGTAGAGATGGGGTCTTGCTCTTGCTTAGCTTGGTCTTGAGCTCCTGAACTCAGGCGATCCTCCCACCTCAGCCTCCCAGAGTTCTGGAATTACAGGCACGAGCCTCTGCTCCCAGCCTCCGGTGGTTGGTTCATTTTCAACGCCCAGGCAGCTGAGGCTGCATTTGGTCCCAACATTAATGAACGGGTTAGAAAGCCAAAGCCTGGCTGCGGGTGGGTGTCTCTCCCCGTGCCCTCAGTGGGGACCTGCCAGCTCTGGGTGGTGTAAGGACTGGCTTGTGTCCCTCACAGGTGATCTGGTGTACAATGGCACACATGGAGATACCTGCTACTATGTGAACTGCTCACTGGAGTGTAGACTCCAGTTCTACAACTGGTCATGCCCATCCACACCCTCTCCAAGACCCACGCCCTCCAAGCCAACGCCCACAGCCACACCCTCGAAGCCAACACCCTCCCCAACGCCCAGCACTCTGTCCACCTCCAAGCCTCCTGGGTGTCCCGACTTCGATCCTCCCAGACAGGTTAGTGGGCTGTGGGCAGCTTTGTCCTCTGGGAACCAAGTGTCCAGGTGCCATCTTCCTGCTGATTGTCCAAAGGCTAAAGCTTTCAGCAGCCTCTCGGGTGTGGGGTTTGCTGAGCCCACCACTGCTGACTCCGCCTGCTGTGCCCAGTGAGACATCCAATTGCAATGAGGCTGGTAAGGGCACCATTGGCCTCCAGCCCTGGGCAGGATCTTAGGCACTCAGGCTCCTGAGCAGCCCAGTCCCTCCTGTGTGGGCACGGAGGGCCTGGTTGAATGCCCCCACCCTTCTGTCTGCAGAAGAACGAGACGTGGTGGCTGTGCGAGTGCTTCATGGCCACCTGCATTGAAGACAACTTGGTGGAGGTGGTGAAGGTGGAGTGCAAGCCCCCACCCATGCCCACGTGCTCCAATGGCCTCAAGCCTGTGCGTGTCATGGACCCTGATGGCTGTTGCTGGCACTGGGAGTGTGACTGTGAGTTACACAGCTGCGTCTTCCCTCTCCTGTGGACAGGCCTAAGAGTTGGGCTCCCTGGGCTCTGCTGATCTTGCGGCTGAGTCGTGGGCTGGGCAAATGAGAGTAGAGAGAGGGCACTGCCTTGAAATAAGGTTGCTTTGAGGAGAGGGGCAGAGTGGACCCTTGGCCTTCTGGTTCTGAAGCCAGGTCCTGTGTAGCAGAACGGCCTCTGTGGGCTGAGGGGAAATAGCTTTTGGGGGCCCCAGCTCAGTTGCCCCATGTGTCCAACACCCCAGAGCAGGGCATCCCCATGAGTCCTAAGCAGCAGGGGCTGTATGCAGCTCATGGAGCCCCCTCCACAGGCTACTGCACGGGCTGGGGGGACCCACACTACGTCACCTTCGACGGGCTCTACTACAGCTACCAGGGCAACTGCACCTATGTGCTGGTAGAGGAGGTCAGCCCCACTGTGGACAACTTTGGGGTCTACATCGACAACTACCACTGTGATGTCAATGACAAGGTGTCCTGCCCCCGCACCCTCATTGTGCGCCATGAGACTCAGGAGGTGCAGATCAAGACCACGCGGCTGGCGCCTCCACAGGTGCAGGTACACAAGGAGCAGCGGTGGCTTCCAAGGCCCTGCTG
Source organism: Perodicticus potto (assembly GCA_963574655.1). Taxonomy (NCBI): domain Eukaryota; kingdom Metazoa; phylum Chordata; class Mammalia; order Primates; family Lorisidae; genus Perodicticus; species Perodicticus potto. Next base: position 9,995 of record CAUYRH010063293.1, on the reverse strand, counting down.
GACAGGGGGGTCGGGCTCACTCAGCCCCATCAGCTCTTCTCACTGCCTCCAGCCCCCTGCCTACCCCTCCCCTCCCCATGGACAGGGGCCCCTCACACCCAGCTGAGACCTGTTTACTGCATGGCAGTACCATTGGCTCTGAGGCCAAGAAGGGTGGAGAGCTTGGCCCCAGCAGGAAGGCCAGGACAGGGGCCTCATGGGCTGGCTTCTGGGATTGCCTGGGACATGGCTGCACCTGAGCCAGAAAGAGACAGGAAAGGGGGTTGGGCAGAGGCCTCTCCCCACCCAGCATGTGCAGGCCTGAGAGAGGGTGGCCCTACCCTTCAGATGCATGCGTCCCAGGCACCAGGGCTTGGCAGATGCCATTGGGTGGCCACCAGCCTCCACCCAGCAACCCTCTGAGCCTGGTGTCTTGCCACAGGTGCAGGTCAACAGGCAGGTGGTGGCGCTGCCCTACAGGAAGTACGGGCTGGAGGTGTATGCGTCGGGCATCAGCTACGTGGTGGACATCCCCGAGCTGGGTGTCCTGGTCTCCTATGATGGCCTGGCCTTCTCTATCAGGCTGCCTTTCCAGCGGTTTGGCAATAACACCAAGGGCCAGTGTGGTGAGTCTGTGGCCCCTTACCCTACAGTGAGCCTCCTGCACCTCTGTTTGCTGCTGCTGTGGCCAGAGTCCCCTGTTTGGTCCCTGTGTGCGGCCAGCAGAGGTTTGCCTGGCCTCATCTCTGCTCTTGGCCCTGGCCAGCTGGTGCCCAGGGGGTGGGGCTGTGGAAGGGGAGGGCTTGCTGGGTCTCCTGGGTGACTCAGGTTGGCACCACAGGGCCCCTCTTGCCGTTGCAGGCACCTGCACCAACAACACCTTAGATGACTGCACTCTGCCCAGCGGGGAGGTTGTCTCGAGCTGCGAGGTCGCAGCTGACCACTGGGTGGTGAACGATCCCTCCAAGCCGCACTGTCCCCACAGCAGCTCCACAACCAAGCGCCCTGCTGTAACCGTGCCAGGGGGCGGCAAGCCGACCCCACCTGAGCACTGCACTCCGTCTCCTCTCTGCCAGCTCATCAAAGACAGGTGACGGTGCCTGGCCTGATGTGGCCTTGGGCTCTAGCCAGCACAGGGCTCAGCGTGCAGCCTCTGTGCCAGTGTTTACAGAGTGGGGATCTGCCTCCTCAGAACCCTCTGCCCCACCTCTCCTGCCTCCCCAATGGCTCAGAGTCAGCTGAGTGGTGGCCTGGGCTGGATCGGGTGATCTGACAGAGCTTGAGTCCAGGGCCCGGAGAGGGAGGCAGATTTGGGCCTTATAGTGAAGGGGGAGCTGCTGAAGCCCTGTCCCTAGAGGTGTGGGCATTGCATTGAGGCCAGTGGCCTCTGCCAGGGCCATGGGAGGGGGACCTGGCCCCTGTGACCACTTGGACATGCAGCTTCTGTCTCCAGGAGCTGGCTGCAGTATGCAGTATTGCCTGACCTCTCCAGGCCTGACCCTTCAGCCTATGGTCAGGCACAGGCTGCTCTGGGTGTGAGCAAGCTCTGGGGGAGGGGTAGCCTGGGTGGGTACTAGGGGAGACTGTGGGCTGCTTTGTGTTGAGGCCCCCGGCCAGAGCATGACCTGCCTTCCCCACACAGCATGTTTGCCCCCTGCCACGACCTCGTGCCTCCCCAGCACTACCACGATGCCTGCGTATTCGACAGCTGCTTTGTGCCTGGTGTGGGCATGGAGTGTGCCAGTCTGCAGAGCTATGCGGCCCTCTGTGCCCGGCAGGGTATCTGCATTGATTGGCGGACCCACACCCACGGGGTCTGCAGTAAGTGCTGCCCAAGCTGCCCTGCAGGGTGCCATGTGTAGACTGAAGTCAGGGCCACAGGGACAGTGGTGGGGGACCAGGCTAGAATGGGGGCCAGCTGTGGGGTCCCTGGGGAGCACAAGATCCTTCCCTGACTGGCCATCCGTGTACCTGTGTCCATCCTGCAGCGATGGAGTGCCCATCCCACAAGGAGTACCAGGCCTGTGGCCCCGCAGAAGAGCCCACGTGCAAGTCCAGGTATGCAGCTGGACGGTTGGCTAGAGGGGCCGGCATGCCCAGTAGGTAGCCCCAGCTGATAATGGCCTTCTGCCCCCCCAGCTCCTCCCAGCAGAACAGCACCAGCCTGGTGGAAGGCTGCTTCTGCCCCAAGGGCACCACGAGCTACGCCCCAGGCTTTGACGTCTGCGTGGAGATCTGTGGTATGGGCCTAACTCAGGCCACCTCCTCCTGCCTCCTCCTGGGCACTCCCAGAGGCTGACCCCAAGGCCTGGCCCACCAGAACTCCACTAACAGGACTTGTTTTTTCCCCCCTTCCTAGGCTGTGTGGGACCTGACAACATACCCCGAGAGGTGGGTCCTCTCCCCTTGGTGCTGGGGGGATTCCCCACAAATCCTAGATTTTGAGGTGGGGGATAGTCATAAAACCTAGGAGCCTCAAAGATTGAGTGTGAGTCTTTGAAGTGATGGGAGGCTGAGTTAGCCGGACACTCACCCTGCCCTCCCACCCTCCTCTATCCCTCACATCCTTTCCCCCCTGCCCCCTCCCTCTCCCCCATTCCTCTCCCCTCATCATCCTCATCTCTCCCCCCTCCCCCCCACCTCTCCACTCCCATCTGCGTTCGGCTCCCTCAACTCAATTCTGCACAAATTTAATAGATTCCAGCGGTGCCTTTGGCATGTGCCAGGCTCTGGTGGCAGACACTGGTGAATAGTTATGGTTTGGTGACAGTAGTGACTTGGGCCCCAAATGAGCAGCAACTGTCTTGTCCCAAACCTGCCCTGTGTACTCAGAGGTGGGGAGGGACAGGGTTTTTCCACAGGACCCCAAGGGGTGACCACATGCAGCTCTGGGGCAGCAGAGAGGCTGGCGCCTCCCTTCCTCCCCCGTCCTGCTCCTTCCCCACTCATCCCTCTCACCTTGCAGTTTGGGGAGCGCTTTGAGTTCGACTGCAAGGACTGCGTCTGCCTGGAGGGGGGCAGCGGCATCCTCTGCCAGCCCCGGCGGTGCATTGAGCAGGCCCCCACTCACTGCGTGGAAGACGGCACCTTCCCTGTCACCGAGGTCAACCCCGCTGACACCTGCTGCAACATCACCACCTGCAGTAAGGCCCCCCCACCCCGTCAGGGGTCCCTGAGCACACCCCTGCAGGCTGATCTGCCTCCCTCAGGAGCGGGACCCCAGGACCAGCCCTGACAGACAGGTGTTGGAGGTGGCTCCTGGGCTCAGGCCTGGCAAACCCGTGCAGGGGAGGTGGTGATGTGCCCCAGGGTGCCGCCCTCACTGCGTGCTGCTCCTCAGGGTGCAACCCCAGCCTGTGCCGGGAGGCGCCGCCCACGTGCCCACTGGGATTTGAACTGCGGAGCAAGACGGTGCCTGGGAGATGCTGCCCTGTGTACTCCTGCGGTGAGCAGGGCGCGCGGGGACGAGGGTGGGATTGCTCCCAGGCCATGTAGAACGCCACACACACGGCCCCAAGTGCCCACCTGTCCACCAGGTGTGCGTCAGGAGCCGCGAGGACAGGCCCGAGGGCCACTACAGGACGGTTTCTGACCACTTTCTCTTTCTCCTCCCAAGAGCCCAAGGGTGTGTGTGTTCACGAGAACGCTGAGTACCAGGTAAGCCCGGGGCGGGGCGGGGCTGCCTGTGGTGGGCAGGGCTTCCCGTGCGGGGCGGGGCGGGGCGGGGCTTCCCGTGCTGACGGGGGCGGGGCGTTGCCGGGGGCGGGGCGTTGCCGGGGTGAGGCCCTGGGCGCTCTGGAGGTGCCCAGGCTGTGCCTCACTATCTGTCCCGCGTCTGAAGCCCGGTTCTCCAGTTTATTCCTCCAAGTGCGAGGACTGCGTGTGCACCAGGCACGTGGACAACAGCACCCTCCTCAACCTCATCGCCTGTATCCACGTGCCCTGCAACACCACCTGCGACCCCGTAAGTGGCGCGGCTCCCTGCCTCAGTCTTACCTCTTTCTCCTCCCAGAAAAGCCCTTGAGCCCCGGTCCACTTCCACGGGGCTGTGTTGTGACCTTCTCTCTCTTCCGTTCAATGCCGGCCCTGGCTCGTCCCCACCCACGCCTCCAAGTAGGGGTCCCACAGCCCAAGGGCCCCGTGTGGTGTGGGGGCGGGTCTGGGAGCTCGGCCTGGCCTGCGTCTGTCTTCAGGGCTTTGAGCTCGTGGAGGCCCCCGGGGAGTGCTGCCAGAAGTGTCAGCAGACGCACTGCATCATCCGCCCGCCCCGCGGCGGCGAGCACATCGTCCTCAAGGTGCGCAGGGGGCCGAGGGCAAGGCAGGGTCTGCCCACTCCCAGCCACAGCTGCGGGGCGGGTTGTCTGGGGACTGCGGTAACAATGGCCACCACTGGACTCAAAGCAGCAGAAATGGGTTCTCCCAGTTCTGGAGCAGAGGAGGCTGAGAGCCAGCTGTCTCAGAGCCACTCTCCCTCCAGGGGCTCCAGGGCACGGTTCCTCCTGCCCATCCCAGCTCCTGGGGCTGCAGGCATCCCTGGGCTTGTGGCTGCCCCACTCCAGTGTCTGCCTCCATGGTCGGGGTCTTCTCCCCATGTCTCCTCTTCAGATCTTATAAGGGTTTAGGGCCACCCCAGCCAGGGTGGTTTCACTTTGAGATCCTCCACGTAATGACCCTCCAAGTCAGTTCACACCCACAGGTTCAGGGAGTTAGACAGTGGACAGACCTTTGTAGATTACAGGGCTCCAGGCTGCCCTAGTGCCTGTGGCTGCACCTGCCAGGTGTGTCCAGTCTGTCCCCTGGGTCAGCCTCCCAGGTGGCTTGTCCTCACTGGAGCCTCTGCCCCACAGCCAGGGGACATAAAGAATCACCCCGAGAACAACTGCACGTTCTTCAGCTGTGTGAAGATCCACAACCAGCTCATCTCGTCCGTCTCCAACATCACCTGCCCCCCCTTCGACCCCAGCACTTGCGTCCCGGTGCGTGGCTGTGTATGCTCTGCTGGGAGTGGGGGTCCCTGAGGTTCTAGGGGGCTTGTGCCTGCCCTGAGCCACTCCAGGAATGCCCCCCCCACTGTGTTAGGAAGGGGGCTGTCACCCCGGTGGTGTCTAGGGGTCCCAGCTCACTCTATTTTCCCTCCAGGGCTCCATCACATTCATGCCCAATGGCTGCTGCAGGACCTGTGAGTACACCCAGGGGGCGGTGCTCACGGGCCACCGGGTTGGCCTGAGTGTGGGTTCAGGGAGGGAGCCCCAGGAGCCCTGCAGCCTCTGCACCTCCCACTCCAGTTTGGGTGTTGAGATTAAGGGTGTCCCCCTGGGGTTATTGCTCAGGTGTAGCCCAGCTTGCAAGGGGCAGCTGGAGGCCCAGCACTTGTCCAGGGGAGGGCTGGTCGTGATGGGGACAGGGGGCGAGGACACAGCCTGGAACGTGCGGAAGCCCCATGCCCGAGCCTCCACCTCCTTCCCCCCAGGCATCACTCGCAATGAGACCAGGGTCCCCTGCTCCACCATCCCTGTCACCAGGGAAATCTCACACGCCGGCTGCACCCAGTTAGTCACCATGAACGATTGCTCCGGCTCGTGTGGAACGTCTGTCATGTGAGTCCCTGGCTTTGCATGCGCCCTGGGCAGGGTGAGGCTGGCACTGCCCCCAGGGAGGTGGCCCTCACGGTGGTCCTCCTCTAGGTACTCTGCCGAGGCCCAGTCCCTGGACCACAGGTGCTCCTGCTGCAAGGAGAAGAAGACAAGCCAGCGCAAGGTGGCCCTGCGCTGCCCCGACGGCAGCTCGCTGAGCCACACCTACACCCACATCGACAGCTGCCTTTGCCAGGACACCGTCTGTGGGCTCCCCCAGGCCCAGACAGGCACCCACAGCCGTGCCCGGCGCTCCCCACGGCGTGTGGGGCAGAAGTAGGCCCGGTTAGCTGGCCCCTTCCTGCTGACACTGGAGCTTCCTCTCCTCCTGGCTGGGCTTCCTCTCTGGGGATATTTATTTTCTGAATCTGTCTCAATTCTTTGCTTTCTAATAATAAACTCAGGCAGACATGCTGTGCTGGTGTGCTGAGAGTTGGCGCCTCAGGGGCCCAAGTTGGCTACTATGCGTGCTTGATGTCCGCCGGCCGGTTCCGAGAGTGCCCTGGCCCTCCCTGGGCTCTGCACACAGGACATGGGGACACAGCCCATGTGCCATGCGGTGGGCTTACTTTTGGCAAAATATGTACAAAGTTTGTTATCCCATGACTGTGCAATGCCCCTGCTGGGGTGTGAGATGCAGCTAGACCTCCTCCCAGGCACCCTCCAATCCTGAATCTGTGAAAAAGGCCACTGGACTCCTTCACAGCCAGTTCCGGGTTTTCAGCTGTTGGAGATGCCTTTGTCCAGTCCCGAGGGGCCCAGATGGCTCTGGAAGCGTGCACATGTGCGAGGAATTACATGGGTACATACGTGTGAATGCCTGCATTTGCACACGTGCTTTCATGAGCCATGTTGGCTGACTCGTGCCTCACCCTGGGTCTCCACACTGCACTGATGGGGGACAGTGTGTTGGCTTCCATTGCCAAGTGATAAACAGTGGCCATGAGCTGGTGGGCCTCCTGCGGCTGAGCCACCAATACCTTCCAGCCAAGTCGCAGAAGTTTTGTGGGTCTGTGTGTGCGTGTACGTGTCACACCCATGCCTACTTGGACAGCTAGCCCTGGCCTTTCTGGGTAGAGGCTGCCAGGCCCAGAGCAGTACCTCATGCTGTTCAGGGAGGAGCCAGGTGGTATGGGGGCCCTAGTCCCTGGGCAGGGCCTGAAGTGTCCTCAGAGGGTGCCAAGTTTTGTCCCCAGGGCCTGCTACTCAGGCGTGATGGCAGCCACATCTTACACCTGACAAAATGGAGACTCTTGGGAGAGTGGACACTGCCAGGCTCTACAGCTGATGAGGGGCTAGCTGGGGTTTAAACCACATCTCCATTTCCTGCTCTCCAGTGGCTGACATCTGCCTTCACCTGAAGAGACAGATCCTTTCTGGGGGCACTGTTCAGTCCCTGACAATGGCGAAGCCCTAATCAGGTGGAGCCCGGGAGTAGGGCTACGTGAGCAATTGAGGGAACTTCCCTGCATTGTGCTGTGCTGATGACTCCAGATGGCAGAAAAGGGGGGAAGGCTTAGCCATCTCACTTTTGAAACCAGCTTAACTTTGATATCAAAATCATTTTAAGAGAAGCAAAAGGAAAGAAAATGGTAGACAGGTTTTGCTTCTGAGGACAGCAGCAGAAACCTGAGGGATACTAGCACATCGACTTGCAAAGCACAAGTCAGAAGAAGATGCCCACGTGTTGCTCCATGTGGAACTGGTCCCCTGGTGCAGGCCTCCCAGGCTGTCCTTCCTCTTCTCAGGGAGTGTGGAGTGACTTATAGGATTTCCCAAATCAGAAAAAAGGAACAGGTTACGGCATGCACATCCCACCTGCCCATTCTCAAGTTCTCAGAGGACTGAGCTGACCTCATGGGGCACCTGTTCTTTGCTCCTCCACTCTCTGGGTGGGATTTGCCCAGGTCGAGTGCTCCCTACAACTGAGGTGAGTCTGGCTAATTTGGGGTTCAGCAGTAGGTAAGGTCACTTACATGTAAACCTAACCTATGGGAAATCTAGCTGGAATCTATCAGCCCTGAGATGGTGCTGGGCTGGTCCTGCATATACACCCAGAAACTCCCTTTGCTTATTCAAACACTCAGGCCCCTCCCCCACCCCAAACCCCCATGATCATTAACATATGGGGTTTATCCTGGGAAGTTAAGAATGACTGGATGACAGAAACTCTAGCAATGTCATCATCAGTCACAGAAGGCTCTGCTATGCTGCAGTAACAAAACCCCCAATCTTGGTGGCTCATCAAAGGGGTTTTGGTCTCACTCATGACACATCTCCACAGGGGCTCCCTCTGAGACTCAGGCTAGAGAGAGCTCTCACACCAACATCACGATTTGTCAGGTGGGGGTGTGAGCCTGAGCACCTTGCCCAGTGCTCCGAGTGGTCCTGGAGGGCAAGAGTTTTGCCTGGCTTCTGAGTCCTCAGAGGGTTTGGAATCCTAGGGCCTTGTTCTGTGTCTGAGTCTGCAGACAGCGTTGAAGCCCAAGGGTTCTTCCTAATAGAGTTTGAATCTGGGGGGTGGGCAACCTGGAGCTCTCAAAGGGTCCTTTCTGATGTCTGTGTCCTGGGAGGGTCCTGGAGTCTGAGGGTCCTTCTTGGTGTCCAAATCTTCAGACTGCCCTGGCTCTTCTTGGCCATTCAGCCTCCGGGTTGCAATACTGCCATTGAGCAGAAGAGGGAGCCAGAGACGTTCGGTGCCGGCAGGATACTGTTTTTTATTTATTTATTTATTTTTATTGTTGGGGATTCATCGAGGGTATAAGAAACCAGGTTACACTGATTGCATTTGTTAGGTAAAGTCCCTCTTACAATTGTGTCTTGCCCGCAAGAGGTGCGTCACACACTGAGACTCCACTCCTTCCTTCTCTCTCTCTGTTAGAGGAGAAACTGCTGGATGTTCACAGATGCAGAACCCGCATCTCACAGAGTGGACGGTCGTCTTGTTTTTTTTTTATTGTTGGGGATTCGTTGAGGGTTCTTAGCACATTAGGGGCCCCTGATGGGACTCAAAACTGTCCCTGCGGCAGCTGGGCTGTGCGGGGAGCCCCCGATCCTGCAGGCGGTCTACAGGGCTCTGGAGCTGGTGGCCAGGGCAAGACAACAAGGAAAGAGAGTGACACATATGAGGGTTGGGGAGAGAGAGCACTGCCCTGATTTAAAAAGTGATCTGATTATCAGGACAGAAAGCCGACAGCAGGCTTGGCTGTGTGCCCCACCTGTGAGAGGGCCCCGACATCGTGCATAGGAGGTCAGTGAGGGGAAAACAGGAGCATTCATTTACACCAGGAAAAACCAACTCGAAAATATAATAGAAAAACACCTCCTTAGCAATGACTGAAGAATAAACCTGTGGAGGGCGTCAAGGCCATTCTGAGGGAACCACTGAAGGGCATAAACAAAGTCACTGCCTGGAGAGGTAATGTTGATGGAGGAAAGAGGGTTCAGTTTCAAAAACTGAGGTCAGTGCTCTGCCAACAGTTCTAGACATCTGCTGAAACTCCTGCCACACGCCCAGCAGGGCTTTCTGGCCTGTGTACATTGGTCCAGAAGTCCCCGCCAAGGCCAGGAGCCCGGCAGAGCCAAGAGAGGGGCAGGGAGAACAAAGAGGGGCCTGTGCCACGGGAGCTCGTGATTTGCAGGGCAGAGGCCGTGGTGATGGGACAGTCCACACGCACCGGGCAGTGATGTGAAGCATGTGGGAGCTCAGTCCACAGGGGGCCCAGGAGTAACCAACAGCGGCTGCTGGGACAGCGGTTCTCTCTGTGTGGAGCTGAGACTGGGTGCCCTTCATGCTGCATGCAAAATACAAGAGGTGTAGTATGGAAAGCTCCACTCTCAAACTTTTTTTTTTTTTTTTTGAGCCAGAGCTTCAAGCTGTCACCCTGGATAGAGTGCTGTTGCATCAGTGCTCACAGCAACCTCCAACTCCTGGGCTCAAGCGAGTCTCCTGCCTCCACCTCCCAAGTAGCTTGAGACTACAGGCGCCCGCCACAATGCCTGGCTATATTTTGGTTGCAGCCGTCATTGTTGTTTGGTGGGCTCAGGCTGGATTCGAACCTGCCAACTCAGGTATATGTGGCTGGCGCCTTAGCCGTTTGAGCCACAGGTGGCAAGCCCACTCTCAAACTTTTATTTAATTTTAATTTTAATTTTTTTTTTTTTTTGCAAGTCGGCTGGGGCTGGGTTTGAACCCGCCACCCTTGGTATATGGGGCCGGCACCCTACTTGCTGAGCCACAGATGTCGCCCCACTCTCAAACTTTTAAAACAAAATAAAGGCATAATATTTCTGGTCTCAAGGCAGGGAGGGATTTCTTCACCAAGTTGCTGAAATCGCAAACCATCAAAGTATAGATTGATACATTTGATGACTTACACTTAA
>CAUYRH010063292.1:0-24370 GCA_963574655.1 Perodicticus potto | reverse complement strand
CTTTGTTATTTTGTCTTTGAATTCGTTGAATTCTTGAGACAATTTTGAATTGCTCCTTGAATTTCTAATTCCAATTTTACCTCCATTTTATTGATATTATTTGCAATTCAAATTCTGTGTTCTGTTTCTGACATCTCAGCCATCTGTTTATGAATGGGATCTTCAGTTGTGTCTGCCAAATTATTCCTTGGGGGGTTGATCTACTCTGGTCATTCATGTTACCGGAGTTTTTATGCTGATTCCACCCCATGATTATTTTACACCATTTGTCTAGATGAGCAAATAAGGAGATGTTGGTTTGGGGGCTTCAGGAGTAGTGATTGACCAGTCCTTATCCCAAAAGCTGGGATTGGTGTCTGTACCATTTCCCCTAGAACTTTGCCAAGGACCTGTACAGTGCTACAGCCTGAGAAACCAGGGGCCTTCTTGGTGTGGTTGGGCTAAGTGGCTCTGTCTTATTTTCACCTGGTCTCTGTCTTACACTTGTGAATCAGTTACTCTAGGTTGAAGTCTCAGCTGTGGAGAAATACTTGCAATTAGGTCACCCTTTCCCCCACATGCAACACTTGGAAAAGGAAAATCAAACCTTCCTACCACCACACACCCAGGGTATCACTTTGAATAGTCCTTGGGTCATTGGCCCAGTTCAAGAGGTCCAAATCAATTGTCCCAGTCAGCAATGGTCTCAGGTGGGAGAGTTCAAAAGGTCTCTGGCAACTAGATAGCAGGGGTCTGCTGGCAACTCAAGTATGACTCACTCCAGTGCTCTGTGAGGTCAGAAGGACCCACCCAGCAAATAAATTAATCTGGGAAGGTTGATGTCTCCTTCCCCACTTTGCACCTCTGTCACACCCAGTCACTGGTAACCCCACAGGGCTGTGACCCAGTTCCCTCCAATAGGCAGATGCTCCAGGGCTTTGCACCTGCCTGAGTCACAGGAAGATCTATGTCTCCTCACCCAGGCTGCCACTCTCTGCCACCATTTGGCAGGGGCAGGTTAGGCCTGACAACCTTGTGTGCTTAATGGGGGTTGGGGCAGTTCACTCAGTTCAAGCCCTGCCCTTGATTGATGTTGCTGACAGAACAGAACAACTTTGCAGAATTTGTTTCTGTCCTGGCTGTATTCTCCTGTGGATCAGAGGCTGTTTGAGCAATTCTGCCTTGTCTGTGCCGCTGCCCTGTCTCAGCTGCCATTTGTATTGGGGTTATCGGTCAGAGTTTGGGACTCAGCTGTCTGTTCCAGCCTTTGTCTGCTGGCTTTTGTCTCAGCTATGATCCACTGAGGGCTGGGTGCATCTGAGGCTCAGTAGAGTAGTCTTCTGGGTCAGCCCTGCCCTGGGAGTCTGCTGTCTTTGTGCATGTATTCTAATCCCAGGCCCTTCCAGGCTGGTACCACCTCAAGTATGCCTTTTACTCATGGGGCTGTGTTTCCATCCCAGATATGTTCTGCCAGTGGCTGCCACCGGAGAAGATGCCTGGCTTCCACTGGTTGCCCAGAGAGACTGGGAGTTTCCTTTCAAAATATCTCCAGGGGTGTGAGCCCTATTGTTCCCATTGCTGCGGCTGCTGCTCTGGGCCTTGGGGCACTGCCACTCCTCTATGGTTCCCTCTCAGTTGACCATCCTTTCCTTTCTCCTGTGCTGGAGAATCAGCACAAATCAGCAACAGCCCATGTCACATCCACACACCTTGAGAAAATGCCCAAGAATTTGGACTCCATGGGGGACAGGCTTCCAGACCTCGGGGTGAGAGTGGAAGGGGAGTGCTGGGAGTTCAAAATTGCAGGTAGAGAATGTATACAATTTTATACAGTTTTATGCCTGGCAGGAGAGTGCCATGGCACCCTAGTAGGGGAAGAAGGTCTGGTTTTTAGAGGATCTCTCCTGTGGGATAAAACGGAGGATATTTGAACTCTGCTCACTTGTTTGTATGGAGTATACTGTGAGCTGTTCTCATGGGGGAGGGGTTCCCGTCTGCTTGGTGATGGATTTTGTACCTTTTGTTTGTATCCTTGGGGTCACAGCTTGCCTCAGAAGGGTTGATGTGCATTCTTCAACCTTCTCTTTTGGCTCAGATCCGAACCATCAGCTTTCTTTCTAAACTTCTGTCCTTTAACTCTCCTTCTGGATGGGAGCCTCTGTGGAAAACTGGCTCTAGTCAGCCCCCTTTCAAGAAAGGGGTTTATAAAGATGGAATCTACTTCTAGTGAAGATGCGAGGGGATTTAGAATATTACATAAACTTAATTGGTAAAGCAGTAGGGTTTGAGAGGACTGACTCCAACAGAGAAAGAAGTTTCTCTTCTAAAAAAATGCTGCCAAATAGAATCACATGCTGCAGAGAAATCTTTTCATGAAAGAAAAGTCAATCAATGTGACAAACATCACTGTTGTCTTGTTTTAACAAATTGCTACAGCTGCTTTATTCCTCAGAAATCACCATCCTAATTACACAGTAGCCATCAACACTGAGGCAAGATCCTCCATTAGCAAGAGGGTTAAGACTGGCTGAAAGCTCAGATGATTCTAAGCATCTTCTAGCAATGAAATATTTTTATTAACTTACATGCATGGCTTTTTTAGACATGATATCACTACACATTTAATAAACTATAGTATAATATAAACATAACTGTTATACATACTGGGAAATCAAAATATTTGTGTGACTCACTTTATTGCAATATGTACTTTATTGTGGTGGTCTGGAATGCAACCTGCAATATTTCTAGGTTATGTCTATATTTGTAATTAGTTTTTATATCATGAGATATGAAGTTTCTTGGAGGATATTTTATCTTATATTCTGATTCCTGGGTTTGACAGCAAAGGCTTAACCTAGAGCAAGGAGAAAAGCAGAAGTCCTAAATTGTAGTTTTGATAATATGAGACTAAAAAATTAAAACAATATACTTACACTTCTTCATTGTTTAAAAAATTTAAAGCAGCTTACAAAATTTAATAAAATTAAAAATAAAATATATCTTGAGAATTAAAAGTGAAGGGAAGATAGGGTGGGAAAAACCATTGTAAACAGCTTAAATGATTTGTATTAGTATATATTATGCTTGCCAGGAGTGGGGCACAAATGTGTTTGGAATGTTTGGTAGTTTAGAGTGTGTGTGTGTGTGTGTGTGAGAGAGAGAGAGAGAGAGAGAGATCGATTGATTATAAGCTTTAAATTTTAGAATTCCTAAGATAAAAACAAACTGTTTTTTGAAGGGATGCATGATTGTCCTTGATACTGAAATTTGAGTTTAACCATAAACTTGGTGATGTGTTTCTTATTATGGGTTGGTGGCTGGATACTAAAGAACAAAAACACACTTATAGCAAGAAAGAAGAACAAAAGTAATGGGACTCGGGTATGTGACTCTCTGATGATCTAGCTTATTTCGGGGATAGATTTTGAATTATCTAAACAATGAATAAATTGCATACCCTTCTTGGTATATCACTGGAATAATGGATTAAATATCTATTAACTCTATTTCTCTCTGCTGAGCTTTTGAAAGCTTTCTATTTAGTGACAGAGCATTTAAAGTTACATTCCTTAACAGGCAGCTGGAATACTTTCATTCTTTATAAAATAAGCACACAGCCATGTGTTTATAATAATCAATTGAGGTGAGTAGGGTAAAAATTAAAGAACTCAGTTAAAGAAAGGCATAGTGACTTTACATACAATGGCATAGACTTAATTGGAAGCACTTTTTTTTGTGAAGGATGATTTTTTTCCTCAATGGATTTCCAAAGAATATAAAGGACAGTCGTTTTAGTCGTAACAAAGACCAAGAGAAACAGCTGGTCTCCCATGTAGACACAAACTCATACACACGTGGTAGCCCACCTAGAGAATGTTGAGGTTGGAACAACATGTTAGTCATACACCTTCTAACGTAAACTAGTGATAAAATGTGCATTTGGGTAATTAATTCAAGTGACTTGGATAAATACAGTGAAAGAAATTTTTTAGTTTTATTTGCTGTGTGTAAAAAAATCAGATTTTAAAGATGCTTGTTAAAATATATTTGTCATAATTAGTCAATCTTTTGGCCAGTAGTATATCTGTAGCACTGGTTTTTGATAATAATTAGATATGTACCACAAATAGTCCTAATTCATAATGACAACCCTTTTCATCTTTATAAAATCATGAACATACATATAATACACATAATACACATAATAGGCAAAGAACGTTCATCAGTACATCCAACATAGTTTCAAAATATAAGAAACAAGTTTAAAAATGTGGGTCAGTTTTCATTCATTTTTTTTTTTTTTGGTAAAATAAAGATGTTCTTTTGAAATATTGTATTTAAAAAAATTCTCAGTGTTGCATATCACTCTCAGCTCTCTGCTTATTGAAGTTGAGATATCCTTTGAGAGAGGAAGATACAGTCACAGAAAAACAAAGAAACCATCGGCAATTTTGGCTTTCCGAGATAGCTTTTAATACCCAGAATAGGAAACAAAGCATTCTTGAAAGTGATTTATTTTTCAGAAGCCAGAAGATTGTATTTATTTCCTACACACTGGAAAATTAATTGCTGGCCTACGTGCCAGGGAGTGGAGGCATCTGCCATTGGCCAGGAGACTTCATAGCGGAGGAGCCCCCTAGTTCAAGTGTGGATAGGAGATATGGCTTTCCCCTACAAGGTAGCACTGCTATCAAAACTTGAGGACAGCTAGAAGGTGCAGTATATGTGTTTGAGGGCTTGAGTTATGCCAGGAATGAAGAGTGGTCAATAACAGAGGAGTTGTCACTGTGCAATTGATTATTCTGAAGAAACAGACCTCCTATTACACCTCTCACAATAGCTATATACAAGCTATAAGAGGACAAGCCTGGTCAGTGTAAAGCCTTGCATCAGTTATACCATATCAGAAATTAACTAATGAGTGGCGCCTGTGGCTCAAAGGAGTAGGGTTCCAGCCCCATATACAGGAGGTGGAGGGTTCAAACCCAGCCCCAGCCAAAAACTGTATAAAAAAAAAAAAAAAGAAAGAAAAAGAAAAGAAAAGAAATTAACTAATTCAGGTGGCTATGTCCTTCCTTAGACAGACTGGTTACAATATTACCATGTGTAGCCATGGATCTATAGTAAGTCCATGGAGGTTAAGGTTAAAACTGATTTCTGTCCATAGCATCAAAGGACAAAAAAAAAGTAAATGAAAGCTGCTAATAATCCTATCCTATTCACAGCAGGTTTCTTTGTAAGGCTATCCACAATGAAAGAATGATCTTTTGTATATTATTTATGTTTAAGGACTAGCTTCTATTTGTATAATCCATTGGTTTGAGAGACTGGCAATGTAACATATATAAACATTTCAGCATTTTATCATTTTCGAAAATTTCTTGTATTTGCATAGTTTTTGGATATGCATAATATAGGCAAAATTCTCAAAAGGTGTAAAAGGTATATGGTAACATATAATATTCCTTCCTTCCTAATTTCTCAGCCATCTTTTATTTTTTTTTTTCCTCCAAAGACACCTACTATGATGAGGTTTCTGTCTCTCCCTACTCATTTGCGTTTCATATTGACCTAATCTAATCCGGTTTCTGGCTCCATCACTCAACAGAAAAAACATCTTGCTTAAGTCAGTAAGTCACTAACTCCAATAGATGTTCAAAATATGCCTCTTCCCATTCCTTTCAACAGCAATCAATCCTGTTGATTTTGGTCTTCTCCGCAAGCTCATTCTCTTTTTTTATCAGAGGAGGTTTGAAATCTTAAGGTGACTTTACCACTTCTAGCCTCCCCTAGGTAAAATCATCCATATCTGTGGCTTCAACTACCATCAGACATAAGTGATTCACATTTTTAGCTCCATGCTCAAGTTTATATCCAATTTTTCACTGGGCATTTTCTCTTGGGTAGCCTAAAGCTATCTTAAGATCATCATGTACAAAACTAAACTCAGGGCTTTCTCCTCCAAATCGATCTCCCATTTTTCACACCTCAGTGAACAGCATCATATTCCAGAATCCTTAGACCAATTAATGATGCCTTTTTTTCTCCTCTCTGTATCTCATCATATTCACTTCTTTGCAAATACCTAGATTTCCTTATTATTAATAGTTCTATTTACTTTTCTTCATCCAATCAGAATTACACTGCCATGCTGCTTTCCTTTGTTATCTGTATTACTGCAACCAGTAAGTGAACAATTTATACATACTCCAAACTCTGCTCTTATTTCCTATAAATATTTCAAACTGTTCTTTTTCAAATTACAAACCTGATCATGTTACCCTCCCTCCTCAAATAATTTAATATCTCACCTTTGTTATTAGAATGAAGCCAAAGCTTCATAAAAGGGCTTATGAGCCTCCACAGAATCTAGCACTTACCTGTAAGAATACTTCCAGCCAATATAGCAATTTTGTGCAGATCAGAGCAAAGTGTCTCTTCTGGAAGATACATGACTGAGAATATCTAACTAGGGTTTAAGGTAGCATTTTATTCTTTGTTTCCCAGTCACTGATAACATGTTATTAAACACCATTTGATGCAGGGATACTTCTATTATTGGCTTTATACATGGAACTCTGTGGATTTAATTCACTCTTCAAGAAGAAGCAAAACTGGCTCAGCACCTGTAGCTCAGCTGTTAGGGCGCCGGCCACATACACCGGGTATGGAGGGTTCAAACCCAGCCTGGACCTGCCAAACAACAGTGACAACTACAACAACGACGACAACAACAAAATAGCTGCATGTTGTGGTAGGCACCTGTTGTCCCAGCTGCTTGGGAGGCTGAGGCAAGAGAATCGCTTAAGCCCAAGAGTTTGAGGTTGCTGTGAGCTGTGATGCCATTGCACTCGTAGTGAGACTCTGTTTTAAAAAGAATAAAAAAAGCAAAACTCCTAGAGTCTCAGGTATGGTTACCAGATAGCCCAGGGGAGTACTTTGAAGGTGACTGTAGTGATATTTAGGGTGAGGTATGTAGCACTCCTTCTAGAATGACTTCTAGAACTTAGTTGTCAGATCTTATATAATGACAGCTCTGACGGCCATTCCAGAAAAAGAGATCTGAAGTTGCTTTGTAGGGTAGACTAGGTGCTGGCATCAGTGCATAGCTTCCCACGGAGAGTACTTCAAAGCTGACTGCGGTGATATGAAGCAGTAAGGTACGCAGCACTTTTTCTAGGATGAACTTAATTTTCTGAGGCAATTTCCTTATGATTACTAAGGATTTTCCTTGTAATTTATGACTTCAGCTTTAAGTATCCTTCTTACTTTTGGCACT
This sequence comes from Perodicticus potto, assembly GCA_963574655.1. Taxonomy (NCBI): domain Eukaryota; kingdom Metazoa; phylum Chordata; class Mammalia; order Primates; family Lorisidae; genus Perodicticus; species Perodicticus potto. Next base: position 17,109 of record CAUYRH010063292.1, on the reverse strand, counting down.
TGAAAATTTTATGTCATTTCCTTCAAGAAATCAGCTACATGGCGGCACCTGTGGCTCAGTGAGTAGGGCGCCGGTCCCATATGCCAGAAGTGGTGGGTTCAAACCCAGCCCCGGCCAAAAACTGCAAAAAAAAAAAAAAAAAAAATCAGCTACATGTTTAAAAATATTAAGCAATATTTTACACAGTATTTGTACAACATGAGTTCTTTGTCCTATCAGCTAAAAGTCCACTGACAGATCTCTCATGTGGAAACTTTTTTGTCTTTCTGGATAAATCTCACTTAGATGGGATGAACTATTTCCTTAATACACTTTTGAACTTGGTTCTGAAACATTTTTTTTAATATATATATTTGCCTTAAATTTGTGGATGTGATTAATCTAGTATCTTATTACGTTTTTTAAATACATTTTTAAAAATATACATTGTATGTTTGCCTTGTAGAAGTGATTAGTTAGCTCCTCCCAACCATGGTCTTTAGTCCTAGCTACTTCGGAGGGTGAGGCAACAGAAAAATAGCCGGGTGTTATGGTGGGCACCTGTAGACCCAGTTACTCGGGAGGCTGAGGCAAAAGGATCCCTGGAGCCCAAGAGTTTGAGGTCGCTGTGAGCTATGACGCCACAGCACTCTCAACGGTGACAAAATAAGACTCTGTTTCAAAAAAAAATGCTGAATTTCAATTCAATCATGAGATATCTACTAATATTTAATATTCTTTTTTTTTTTTTACCAAGTTCACTTATACCATTTTGCTGATTAAAAACATTTTGTGAATTTAATTTGTTAATATTTTCTAAAAATTACAAAGTAGGCGGCGCCTGTGGCTCAGCGAATAGGGCACTGACCCCATATACCAAGAGTGGTGAGTTCAAACCTGGCCCCAGCCGAACTGCATCAAAAAATAGCCGGGAGTTGTGGTGGGCACCAGTGATCCCAGCTACTCTGGAGGCTGAGGCAGGAGAACTGCCTAAGCCCAGGAGTTGAAGGTTGCTGTGAGCTGTGTGACGCCACGGCACTCTACCTAAAGTGATAAAGTGAAACTCTGTCTCTACAAAAAGTGAAAATAAAAATAAAAAATTACAAAGTAGTTTAAGTGCTGCATACTCTTCTTATTAGAGGTATCCCTTGAGCAATAGACGTGTTAAGAGCATAAATCTTCTCCCACCCCCTGAGTAGTTGAAAATCAGCATATAACTTTTGACTCTCTCAAAATTTAATTACCAGAAGCCTGCTGTTGACCAAAGCCCTACTGATAACCTAAGTAGTTGATTTACATGTATCTTTATGTGTTTTATTTTTTGTATGTTATATGTATTTTTACAATAAAATAAGCTACAGAAAAAAGGTTAGTAATAAAATTTTAAGGAATAGAAAATATATTTACTGTTCCCTAAGAGGAAGCAGATAAATGTCTTCTTCCTCATCATCACATTGGGTAGGTGGAGGGGGACTTGGTTTTGTTATCTTTTTTTTTTTTTGTAGAGACAGAGTCTCACTTTATCACCCTCGGTAGAGTGCCGTGGTGTCACACAGCTCACAGCAACCTCCAGTTCCTGGGCTTAGGAGATTCTCTTGCCTCAGCCTCCCGAGTAACTGGGACTACAGGCGCCCACCACCACGCCCGGCTCGGTTTTGTTATCTTAAGAGTGGCAAAAGTTGAAGAAAATCTACATATAGATGGACCTGCAGAGTTCAAATCTCTGTTGTTGAAGGCTCACCTGTGTACAGTAGGTATCTTAATAATGACAAGACTTCAAAATATTCTGAATAAAACTTTACACCTTACCAGAAGATAAGAGTACTATTGTGAAGAAAAAAGTGCTTAATTTCAAATTTTCATAAAACTATATAACAAGCAGAGGCGCTCTACTTAACCATTCCACATGTGCGACAGTATTATTTTATAATGTGGTCTGTTAGATGTGGTCTAATTTAGAATTATCACAACAAAATACTGTATTTTATGTGCATAAGTTTTGGGGGGAAGTGTTTTGGCATATTTTTCCTAGGGAAGTTACTGTTTTACATTATTATTATTTTAGAGATATTTGCTTCTTTTTTATTTGTTTGTTTTTTTAAATTAAATCAAGGCAGTGTTTTAGTAGGAAGTTAACATTATCACAAATCCTCCCCAAAGAGGGCCTTTTGTATGTCCAGTAGATCAATATAGATTAATTATATTTTGAAAACTAAGATAAATAAAACAACAGATTAACAAATGTTTGTAGAGTATTTTGAAAATGAGATTACTTTAATGAGCAAGTCAGAAGAGTTTATTAACAAAATGTGCATTTAATTATTATTATGAACAATACTGTGCTGAAAGTGGAAAAAAATAGTAAATCTCATTACCAGTCTACAGATGTTTTGTGTAATTTTTTATACGTGTAGGAAAACTGATGATGATTTGTTCTTTATAAATCAGTTGCCATACGTTATCAAGACATATGTCAATTCTCTGTAGAAAAATACAGTGAAATCAAAGATAGTTAACCTAAATGAAAATTATAGAAATTGAGTTTGTAGTCCTTTAAGGAAATACAGTAAAATCAAATATCTACTTCTTCTTTATTGGCAGTGTACCCACAAATTTGATGCGAAGATTTCAGGCACAGCTCAAGGAAATATGTATTCTGTACCTATAATATATTTGTTTTTTCTCACCACACAAAACATTCCTTTCTGTGATCCTAGTTTGTTCCTGTAACTGCCTATATTTTGTTGCCTCTGCAGAAACAAAGGTAATGAATCATTCTGTTCTAAAATTTTTTATAATTAATTTAAAATTAATTTCTAAAATACAATTTAAAGGAGTACGAGTGTTTTCATCACATAGATACCTCATATGAAACTTAAGTCAGTCCAGGTTTATTTCTTATAAAAGACTTCATTTCCTTTGGGTAGATACCCAGTAGTGCGATTGCTGGATTAACTAGTAAGTCCATGATTATTTCTATTAGGAATCTCCATACTGTTTTCCATAGAGGTTATACTAATTTGCAGTCCCACTAACAGTGTATAAGCATTCCTTTCTGCATCCATGCCAGCATCTATTATTGGCTTTTTAATAATAACCATTCTGAAAGGGGTAAGGTGGTACTCATTGTAGTTTTAATTTAATTTTGATTTCCCTTATGATTAGTGGATGTTGAGCATTTTTAAATATGTTTATTGGCCATTTGTCTGGATTTTTTTTGAAAAACTTCTGTTAATGTCTGTTGCCTACTTTTTGATGGGGTTGTTTTTCTCTTATTGATTTGTTTGAGTTCTTTGTAAATTCACAACATTAGCCCTTTGTCAGATATATACTTTGCAAATGTTTTCTCCCAATGTGTAGGTTGTCTATTCACTCTGTTTATTGTTTCCTTTACTGTACAGAAATGCTTTAATTTAATTAAGTCTCATTTATTTACTTTTGTTTTTGATGTGTTTGCCTTTGGGGTCTTAGACATGAATTCTTTGCCTACACCAATGTCTAGAAGAGTCTTTCCTATGTTTTCTTTCTAGAATTTTTATGGTTTCATGCCTTATATTTAAATATTTAATCTATCTTGAATTACGTATATGGAGAGAGATAGGGGTCCTGTTTCATTCTTCTGCATGTGATTATCTAATATTTCCTGCACCGTTTATCAAATACGCATTCTTTCCTCAATGTATGTGTCTGTTCTGTCACAGATAAGTTGGTTGTAAGCAGTTGGTTTAATTTCTGGGTTCTCTCTTCAGTTCCATGGGTCCTACTGTTATATCAGTACCATAGTTTTGGTTACTATAGACTTCTAGCACAATTTGAATCAGGTAATAGGGTGTCTCCAGATTTGTTCTTTTTGCTTGAGATTGCTTTGGCTATATGGGCTCTTTTTTGTTTTTAATTCTGGTTCCAAATGAAGCTTAGAATTACTTTTTCGTAGATTTGCAAAGTATAATATTGGTATTTTGAAGGGGATTGCATTGAACCTGCAGATTAGTCTGGGCAGTGTGGGTATTTTAACTATGTTGGTTCTGGTAATCCATGAGCAAGAGATGTTTTCCATGTTTGGGTCATCTGTGATTTCTTTCAGTGTCTTGTAGTTCGAGGAGATCTTTCATCTCCTTGATTAAGTACATTATCAAGTATTTTATTTTCTTTGTAGCTATTGTAAATGGTATTGAGTCCTTGATTTGAGCCTCTGCTTCACCGTTATTAGTATATAAAAATCCTTCTGAATTTTATACCTTGATTATGTAACCTGAGATTTTTAATTAGTTAATTTATTAATTCCAGGATTCTTTTGGTGGAGTGTTTAGGGTTTTCTAGGTACAAGATCGTATTTTCAGCAAACAGGATAGTTTGACCTCCTTTCCCAACTTGGATGCCCTTTATTTCATTCTCCTGCCTGATTATTTGGCTAGGACTCCCAATACTGTGTTGAGTAATGTGATGAAAGTGGGCACACTTGTCTTGTTTCAGTTCCGAGGGGAAATGTTTTCACTTCTCCCCATTCAGTATTTTTTGGATAGCCTTCTTGTTTTGTTTTCATTCTTGTAGTATTATTTTGTAAGAGCTGTGAGCTTCAATTCTGGTGTGTTTTTACAAGGTGGATATCTATGGGGTTGTTTCACATGTATTTTTGAGATTTTCCTGTAGGGCAGGTCTAGTAGTGACTATCTTTAGTGTTTGCTTGTCTAGAAAAGTATTTATTTCTCCATCATTTATGAAACTTAATTTCACAGAATACAAAATTCTTGGCAGGAAGTGTTCTATTTAAGAACATTAAAAATGGGCCTCTAGTGCCTTCTGGTTTGTAAGGTCTCTGCTGAGAAGGCTGCTATGGCCTGATGGGCTGATGGGTTTTCCTTTGTAGGATAGTTGTTGCTTTGATCTTGTGACTTAGGGAATGTTCTTCCTTAATTTGACCCTAGCCAGATTGATGTGCTGGAGATGTGCTGTTATATCTGGATATCTGAATCTCTGGTAATACTAGGGAATTAATTACCTTGAATTGGTTTTTCATGATTTTTGCTTTTTCGTCTTCCCATGGCATACCTATAATCCATATATTGGCTCTTTTTTCACATAGTTCCATATTTTTCTGAGTAATTATTCATCTTTCTTTGTTTTGTTTTATCTGCATCTTTGATTGACTGGGTTAGCACAAAACCCTTGTATCTGAGCCCTGATTTTCTTTCTTCTACTAGGTCTAGTTGTTAAACCTTTCTGTGATATTTTGTAATTTCTCTGGGTACATTGCATGACCTTGGCCAGTGCCTGACAAAATCACAGGACCTCGGTCAGTGTTGGGATCTTCATGTGGAGTGGTGGGTTGTTACTAGACCACTGTTTGAAGCTTAGGAAAAGGACTACCTGAGTCCCTCTCCACTGAGATAGACATCGCAGGAGATTGCTCTGCTGGGGTGTCTCTGTGGTGGTGGCAGTTGGGCTGTTTGGTGAGGCAATCTAGGCAGTGGTTGCAGGTGTCAGGGGTGCAGACTTGTCCTCATCCAAGTCTCAGTATCATTGTAGTATGTGAAGTGGGGGCAGCTTATGGCTAGAGAGTCAGTGGTGGAGAGCTGGACCATAGCACCATAGGTGTGGTGTGGCCAGAGCACAAAACCAAGGGGTGTGGCCTGCTGCAAGTTATGTGAGCCCGTTAGGTTGTGGCAAGCAGTTGTGCTAGAGTATGGACTTCTGCTGGGGGCTCAGGTCCTCCAACCATGTGCAGTGGCACGTGGGGTTGGGGAGCTAAATCCACTTATTGGCCCATGGGCAGCAAGATCTGGGCTGCTGGATGGCTCAGGCTCTCTCCTCACACAGGCCCCCCTGAGCCTGCTATGGTGGGACTTCTTAAGCTCCACTTGAGTTCTCTGGTGTGTGTGTGAGTACCTGGATCCCAGTCACAGCATGTGAGAGCATCTCTGTTCTACCTGCTCCCTTCCTTACTTGGCAAGAGGTGATGTTGGGGCAGTTGCAGTGAAGCTGATCCCCACGTAGACAGGGAGCTCTGGTCTGAGAGCTCTGAGTAGCATAACAGCAACAACAGCCCGTGAACATAAGTGGGTCCCTGCTGAGTGTGCTCTCCTATGAAGCCTCACCATACAGACTCTGAACAGTTCCCTGACCAGAATGGAAGTCTCTGGCAGAGGGGGCACCTCCCACAGACCAAGTTGTGGTGTCTGTATGGGGAGGGTGGAGCCCTGGGGCTCTCTCCTTTATCCGTTCCTCATGTGTAGAAATTTCTTCCAGGTACCTTCTGATATTCATCAGTGGAACTCTCTATCCTTGTCTTCTTCACTCTGAGGACCTCCTGTGCCTTCTTTGATGATTTAAGATGCTTTCTCCAAGAGGGCCCACTCTCTAGGCTTGAGAGCTCTAGATGAAGTAACAACTTTTGTAAATAGTATGCTGGCTTACTGGATAGAAGAATTCATTATATTCTGCTTTTTAAAAGAGCAGATGGCTGGTAGATCCTTTCCGCCACTCATCTATTTCTAATTTCATATCTAAAATGAATCCTCACATTTCCCAGAAGGCATTTGATATTCTAGCCCCAAACTAGTGTAACTCCTGGTCTGTCTCTGCAACCTCTTATGGTTATTTTACCCAGGCTGAGCTCTGGGTTTGACAATCCCATCTGCTGGCTCTATCACTGGATGTGTACATATTTGTTGGTCTCTGGGATATCCTATGTGCCCTTCTCTACTGCCTCCTGGTAGAAGTCCTTCAGACACTTAGCTATTGCACACCTTTGTCTTTACCCAGCAGGTGGTCAAATCCTAGTCTCTGAGTTACTGAACAGATGGCATCTTGGATGGTTGCTGAAGTTTTCTGGGCTCTAACATCATTCTGAGACCTCCCTGGTGATGCTGTTTGTGTTCCAACTTTCTTCTCTGACTACTCTGCCAACTCTGACTCTTTGGGAAACTCAAAATTGATTCACAACCTCTCTTAATTTGCTCTAGCATTCTGCCATTTCTACACCACTGCCTGATTGGTGTCAGGTTGGGCACACTGTTTCTCTAGGATAGCTTCAAACTTTTTAAATCTATGCTATAAAAATAGAGCAAAAATCCCCTCTGGTCCAGAATTCTTCTAAACATATTCACTTGATTCTTGTATTGTTCCCTCAATATAGAATTCTTCTAAACATATTCACTTGATTCTTGTATTTTCCCTCAATACATTCCAAATTCTGCTTAGAATGGGGAGAAAGAGTTTGTGTCTAAAATTCTATCATCCCCCTTCTGTTTCCTTCTCCTGAGTTTTCTAAAAAGGTTGCATTTCTCATCTCTAAGGTGGAGATAAACTGGTATGAAAAGAAGGAATATATCTCAGGGCATGTTTAAAAATATGATCTTTGTTAAAACAGAATCATTTTTAAAATCTGTTTACAATTTTGCTTCCCCAATAAAAGTTCCATTATGAGGAAGTCATAACTGCCTTGCCCACTGCTATTTCCCCAGTGCTAGCACAACTGGACACATAGTAGACTCTCAGAAACTATTCAACAAATGAATGAAATAAAATGAAAGAGAAATTATGCAAAAGTCTCATGACCTCTAAAGTGGCTGCCATCAGTCCTTGCTTTTTGCTGTTCATGTCCTTATGTAATTCTCAGTCCTTATTTATTGGCTGCACATACTGTCTGGTATCTAACAGAATCCATCTCCAGGGACGGGATCTTACTTCCAAGATTAGGTCAAAAAAGACTCTGACCTGCTCACCTTCTTTCTCTGTCTTTCTGCCTGTCCGTGTTTGTCTGTGTGTCTGTCTCTCATTCATCTCAGTCTGAGGCAAGTTGCAATGTTGTGAGGAACCCTATGAAGAGGCCCACTGGCAAGGATCTGATGTCTCTGCTCAGTGATGTCCTGGAGTCTGTCCACAGCCACATGAGTGGGCTCAAAGGTGGAACATCTCACCAGCATCTTTATTTCTGCCTATGAAAGACTGATCTTGAGGACCCAGTAAAGGGGTTCTGAATCCGATCCATGGACTGTGAGATAATAAATGTTTATTATTTTAAGCTACTAAAAATTTTAAGTCATTTGGAGTAATTTTCATGTGGCAGTAAATAACTATTACAAATCTGCACTGCTTTAACAATTTATAGATCAAGAAAACATTACCTTAGAAATTCTTGCCTTTCATATATAGGTCCCACTGATAATATGCATGAATATAGTTTTATTCATTAGGATTATAAGGATTTTATTTTATTTTATCTTTTTGCACAGTCTCACTCTGTCACCCTGGGTAGAGTGCCTTGGCATCATAGCTCACAGCAACCTCAAATTCTTAGGCTCAAGTGATCCTCTTGCTTCCGCCTCCTGAGTAGCCGGTCTACAGGCACCTGCCACAATCCCTGGCTATTTTTTTAGACAGGGTCTTGTTCTTGCTCAGACTATCTCAAACTCCTGAGCTCAAGCAAATCTTGCTGTCTCAGCCTTCCAGATTGCTAGGGTTAGAGGTGTGAGCCACCACACCTGGCAAAAGGATTTTAAATATAAATACAAACTGTTGGTGAGATACATTATCCAATAATTGTGTGCAAATAGTACATGCTCATTGAGGTAGCTGTCTTACGTGCATGACAGTTTTGAAAGGTAATTCAGACCTCTTTGGTAAACTGATGAAGATAGAGAGACTTTCTTGAAAAATATGAAGAACAAATAAAATCCCAAAAGAACACACTGAAAAGATCTATGAATTGACTGATCCGTGATTTAAGACAAATCACAGATTTCCATGCCACAGAGCAGGAAATATCTCAGTGGTGCATACCTTCAGGGCATCTCCAAGGACCAGCTGAAGACTAACCCTGCTGCTTGATTTGTCCTCTGAGGGGAGTTCACGCAGTGGTGGGCTCAGGCCAGGACTAACTCATTCCACATCACCTCAGGAAGTTACTCTCAGAAACTGGCGTGGCTCTATTATTAAGAAGGTCTTCATCTCTGTGACTGAGGGTTGTGGGAAAGAAATAGGGATCATGTATGTTCTCTATTATTGGCTTACAAATATTAAGAATTTTCTGCTTTAAAATAGTTTTAAAAAGTTTATCCCCAATGTGTTTGTATGTGTGTGTGTTGGGGGGTAAAAACAAATGCTAGTAGATACAGAGAAAAGTAATTTTTGTGTCTGAGAGTCAGAATTAATCTGGAAAGAATTTATAGTCTAGGTTCCACTAATTGTAGTGCCTTAGAAGGTAGGAATGTTGGCTGTCTGGCAATGGACCAGAAGGGGACCAGATCAATGTGTTGATCCTCATCAAACCAGATCTTCAAATGAAAGATGTATGTATGTACATGTATATGAAGAAATAGTCACCTCATTATTGGGCTGGAGAGTCAAGATGGATAAAAGACTGATAAAATTTGTATGTTGTGTATAAAACAATTCAAGAAACTGGGATTCAGAACAGAAGTCAATATCCTCCCATGAAGAAAATGGACTGGATATTGGGAAACAGGTTGGGAAGAAAGAGTGGCTGGGAGCTCCTGGGCTGCTGGATACTGATATTTTATGAATAAATTTCACTCTAGCACTTGCTTATTAAGTCATAACACATTTTTAGGCTTGGTCAGAACAAGCTCAGACTCTGATGAAAGTGATCCTACAAATATGAGTATAAGGCCTGGTAAGTGGAAAGAAGTAGAGGAGGGAGACTTGACATCTGATATTTTTCATCTTATGTCTAAAAATTCTAACAACCTTTAAATCCATTAATACCTAGATCAAAATGCAATTTGAAAATGGGAAATAATATGTTCCCAGAATGTCATCATAATACAAATAAATATTTACTGATATCACCTGATACTTTCTTATTATTCAAGAACAGTATCTGGCCAACCAAAACAAAAGCCCAAAACATTTGTATTTTCATTTAGGAAGAAGTTAAAAAAATACTGGATGTCTAAATCCAACATAAGGGTCTTATGTTTGAGAGGACTTAATATTTAAGTAGGATTTGGAGATCACTAATCCTTTTCAGACTTTTATCTTCATTTATTTATATTTTCAGTAAATTTTCTCCTTCCATGGCTACTTCATGTATTGAAACTTTATTTGCAGAAGTCTCTCACCTTGAATGTCTCTGCCCAAAGACTGAAAGTCACTGCCTTCTGGTGTAGTGGTGGGCTCTAAAGGTTGGTATTAAAGAAGTAATTAATGATACTTGTTAAAGACAGTAAGGCAGACTTTATTTGAGAGGGACTGTGGTTATAGGTATAGATGCTAGACCACAATAGGGTCTTGCAGTGAGAGAGAGAGCTTGGACTTGACTTCAACTCCAACAAGTACAAGTGTGGATTTATAACCAAGGAGCAGAGTGAGAAGGTCAATGGATGGAAAATTGCTGAGAGGATGTATTAGCAGTTTGGAAGATTCTTGCAGGACTAATATGACAGAACTCCTTCTGAAAGTAGGACAGGGTAGTAAGATATTGATGTGGGCAGATATCAAAGGTGGGGAATCTTTACAAGGACAAAGAGGGAAGCTCAGAGTCCAAACCTATTCAGAAAAGGTTTACAGAAACCAGACTCTAGTTTGGTCAAAGTAAATGGTATTTCTGATTGGCTAAATACAGAGTTAGCCTCGCCCAATTCCTTTATGTAATAAATACTTTCTTAGAACCTACTATGTGTCAGACGTTGTGTGTAATGCCAAAAATTTAAATAAATGAGAAATAATCATAAAATCTACTGAAGGACCTTCACAAATGTACGAGGTAGTTGGGGAGTATAATAAGTGCTAAATGGGATAAGCAAAGTGCATTAGAAACCTTCCTTGCCCTTCACTGCCCACCCCTAAACTGAGTTAGTTACCCCAAGTAGAAACTGCATGAGTCATCCAGCATCCCTTCATGATCAGAACACTGAAAAGATTTTTTAAAAAAAAGTACACAGGAACATCTGATAGTGTTAAATAAAATTTCAATCACTGATGGACGCCTAAATACCTTCTACGTTCCCAAGTTAGTCTCATTTTCTAAAAGTTCTGGTGAGATTTAAGGGAATCATAGGCGAACAGCTGATAAGGTGACTCGATTGCTTACCAGCAGAGAACTAGAACAGTCTGCTCTCGGGACAGCAAGAAGTAACGTGACTTCCTACTCTGGCAGACGCGGCCGCTAAGCGCGTTCTTTAGGACACAGTACCTGCCTGTAGGTAAGCACTTCCACTCAGCAGGTTTCTGTATCCTGGAGGCTTCCTATGATACCGAAGATGGGTTATGGATGCTGATGGAAAAAGAGAAAAAAGGAGGAATAGCAAAACAAAGGAAAAGGTGAATACACTACCTGCTTCTGGGGTGTGCTTGGTTACAAATCCATCTTTCATCAGACTTTGAGCATCTTAGGAGCAAGACAGTCATAGCACCAGGTTTTCCCACAAAACATGTACTTAGTAAGTAAGCCAACCAGTGCATCACAAACTGGATCAGTAATTCATCAATTCACTATACACACGAGTGGCCTCCACCCCCCTGACGGATTCTAGTTTTGACCAATTGGCAAGCCTCCAAGTTTACTCAACTTTCAGTTTTGACCTCAATGGAACATAAAGCAACTGAAACTCCATTTCAGGACATCATAGCCACAGCCAAGAATTTTAACTCCACCTCGTGATGGATGGATTGCCAATAAACTCAACTTAAAACCACCAAGCCTAACAACATATCTCTTAAGCAAATGAAGATTAGTGTAAAAATTGTTTTCTATTTTCTATGCTGCGGTGGTAATCCAACATCTTCCCGTAATCAGTCTTAGAAATGCAGTGACTACATGTATACAGATATATGTATCACATTACTTAGAAAAACGTTGTTCTTCTGGATGATTTAAACCTGTGTAAGCCTTAAGACGACACTTCAGACAGGGTTATAAGGATTAAGGAAAATGTATGTAACATAGTGCTGGCAGAGGATAGGTGCTAAGCAAAGCATCACCTTCCATAACCTGCCTCTAACATACTCCAGCTACTCAGAATAGCCTTCGGCCACCCAGGAAAAAAAAGCCACAAAGGAGTCAATCCAATAACACCAGGAAGGGTAGGAACCCTGTCATTAGTAGATACATATTACAGAAAATTAGATGGAAAAAACTGTACATTTCACAGATAGTGATTCACCATCTTCACGAAAGCATAATTCATAAGGTTATAATTAAGAGGTGATGGGGGTAGATTGAAGCTCCCCATAGAGGTGTCACTCAATGCTCTTAACTCTAAGTGTGCCAACTGACTCTTGGGAACCAACTCCAAGAATGTGGTTGGATGTTTTCTGCCAAAAATAATAATTTAATCAACATGGACAGGCAGACCAAGCCGGGCTCTCCCACCAACACAGCCTTTGGGGTTGCAAAGGAGTCTTTTATGGTTCTCTGCACCTGTGCCAGGTGGAGACAAGGGAGCTAGATGGAGCCACAGCTGGAGAGTGTCTAAGAGGAAATGACTACTTCTGAAGGCGGAGACTGTGAGAAAAAGAAAGCAGCCAGTTGGGCCATTACCAGCTCTATCTGTACATAAAAGATCCGAATGATAAAGAACATGAGAGCAGCTACACTAAGAATCAGAAATGAAATCTAAAGATTTGGTCACATAAAGACAGTGTTCCCACAGTCCAGACTAGCATCTTTCTGAAGGAAGATGTGACGTAGATACACAAAACAATTTCTGCCGCACGAAAGGGAAGATGGGGCGGAAAATGTGATCAGAATCAGATCGGCCCCCCAATACCACCTTACCCTTACCTAGCCAAGGAAAATAACATCTCCACCTTTCAACCGTACACTCTGTAAGGGGACAGTGTTACTCTTGCCATTTTATTGAAGAAAATGTGGCAGAGTAGATAGAATCATCACTAAACTCCTCTCAGCTCAATTTCTAACATCTCAAGTACCTGGCTGGTGCTCAATGTACATTTTAGATAATATTTCTTCTAATAAAGGATTCTTGGGCATAATATCCTTTCAATTAGGATCATGCATCATCTATGTATTTGCTGTCCCACTCATCAGAGATTAGGATCTTCTCACAAACATACCTGGAATTTCCTGAAGACCTTCAAATGCCAGAGAGGTTGCATTTCAATTCTAACGAATGTTTGTCAAGTACCTACTTCAACCAGGCATTGAGTTAACTCAGTGTGAGTCATAGAACATATGACCTGTTCCTGCCATCAGTGTGTCTGACCATCTGATAGGGAAAGAGTCACAGTGAGGGAATAAACTATAGCTAAGAAACCAGTAATTCCCTTTATCAAAAGTCAAAGCCAATATCAAACATTTTTTGATTCACATTTTAAGGAGACGTGGGAAAAGACAAGTTCTTGGGCTGTTCGTTTTCACTTACACCTTCCCTGGGTTGGATGCAGTCTCACAAGCCAGTCCAGTTGTGGGGAGGAAGTGCAAAGACATCTCCAGGTCAAAGTCACCAACGTTCTCTCACTGAATACTTTGTTTGGAGCTTCAGCGGCCTGCCATGGAAGGGAAGAGAAACAACCAATGAGATCTTGACATATAGCCCAAGCTGCTAGGTAGACATCAGCCTGGGCACAGTGCCACCTCATTCTTGGTGCTTTGGCAGTCTACATTATGTCCTAGTTTGGGTGGCCAAGGAGAGAGGTACTCCAAGATAATAAGTAGCTTGAAGTAAAAGCTAACCAACCAGGCCAGGTACCCAAGGAAACCTTACCTTTCGTTTAGTAATGCTCATGTTCCATAGGACTCAGTCCTGGCTCGTCCCCAGGTAAATTACAGCAATGAAACACAATTGAGACAACACCTGAACCCAGGAGTTCACTATCAACTAAAGTAGGATCTACCTGGCCTCCTCAGAGGCTACAACCAATATTTAAGTGACGAGTTAGTATTGCCATGGTGATTCAAACATTACCATTTCAGATTGGCCTCTCTTTTGAGGGCAACAAGGTCAGTCCCAAGAACTCCGCATGCCCCTGCACTTGGTTCCTTTCCCTGATTGTTACAAATAAGCTTCAAGCATTTAAATATAACCAAAGCCTCAAGGATCTGTGAGCTAGGCCAACAACCCAGCCTCCCTTCAATCCTGAGCAGGCTGCTTATTGCCTCAGGCCCTACCCACTCCAGGGACATTCCCTACTATTAGATGCTGGAGTTTCTCCCTACTTAGGAATTTAAAACAAAGCTAAAGTTCAATATAACAGTAATTTTTAAGAAGCACAAAAGTTAAAAAAGAACAGCTTGAGGCTCGGCGCCCGTAGCACAGTGGTTACGGGGCGTCAGCCACATACACCGAGGCTGGTGGGTTCGAACTTAGCCTGCGCCAAGCTAAGCTATAATGACAACTGCAACTGAAAAGTAACAAGGGGTTGGCGGGCACCTGTAGTCCCAGCTACTTGGGAGGCTGAGGCAAGAGAATTGCTTAAACCCAAGAGCTTGAGGTTGCTGTGAGCTATGACGCCACAGCACTCTACTGAGGGCGACAAAGTGAGACTCTGTCTAAAAAAAATAAAATAAAATAATAGAAAGAAAAGAACAGCTTGAAACCAAAACTTACTCCACTGCAGAATAGTGAATTGTGGCTCCTCAGACACCCTGTAAAAGCAGCAACAGCTGACTCAGGAACCTCCTGACTGCACAGAAGGCAATGGCTCTTCAGAGCAGTGTCTGGACTGACGGGGCAGCAGCTTAGGGGCCTTGATCTCCAGAGAGCCCACTAAATTGCCAGAGGACTTCATCTCCATCATCACTCCAGGGAGACACATGGCTGACCTGAGCTTTTTCTATAGACTCATTTGTTCATCATGGGCTCAACTTCTAGAGATCAGAAAGCCCTCATCACAGCTACCCAAGCAGCGGGTTGCAAGGAGGCCTAAGCACGGGCCAACTCCCTCACTGCCTGTGGAGGTAGAGGCTGCTGTCCTGGAGCTTATGGCCAGCTCCTGTGCGGCCTACTCAGGTGGAACCTCTGATCCCACTCAGCCGCACACGAGAGCAGCTTCAGGTGAGCTACGGTGCCCCGTCTCCCAACCTGCAATCAGCACTTCCTATGACTACAGAGAATATGCAAAGTGGGCTGTACTTTTCTGGAAATACAGTGCCATTCCCAGAGTCCAATGTGCCACTGGGAGAAGCTACTGCCCAAACAGCACTCGGAAGCATGAGTTAAGTAGGCTCTCAGACTGCACCCTACGTGGGGTCACACCTGGGAGCTTGTTAAAGTGCAAATTCCTGGATCCCGCCTCAAGTCAGTGGTCTGCAAATGTGTAGTTGTATCAGGAACCCAGCTGATGATAATGGAAGTGTTCTAGCACCCAGATGCCAGAGGGCTTTTGTAAATCTTCAGTCAGTCAGGGGCCAAGGTCCTGCAAAACCCAGCTGCCTCCTTACATATCCAGGAGCACTTCTCGTGACCTCCTAAGACAGGCTGTCTGCTCTGCAATGTGTGTGGGATGTCACTGTGTGCTCAGACTAACTCCAAGACGGTATCTGTTCAATGAACAGTGGTGTCTCCAGGACCTCCCTAGAGGGTAGGGACTAGGGGTACTGAAGGCAGCACCAAAAGACACTTCTTTTTTTTTGTTAAGACAGAGTCTTACTTTGTCACTCTTGGTAGAGTGCTATGGTGTCATACCTCACAGCAACCTGAAACTCTTGGGCTCAAGCAATTCTCTTGCCTCAGCCTCCCAAGTAGCTGGGACTACACCCGGCTGTTTTTAGAGACGGGGTCTCACTCAGGCTCAGGCTGGTCTCAAAGTCTTAAGCTCAGGCAGCCCACCAGCCTCAGCCTCCCAGAGTGCTAGGATTACAGGCGTGAGCCACCTCACCTTGCCCAGAGGACACTACTTGTGCTTATACCACGTGCTCATTTGGGAAAGCTTGGGAGGATGTGTGATGCTGATTGCTGGGCAAAGGACCCTGACCTTAACATTGAAATGCAAGTAGCCACAAATATGGCTGAATTGTACACTAGTTGTATATCAATGAATCCATCTTGCCCACTATATTCTAAGTTCATTGAAGACAAGGACTTGTGTTGTTCATGTTAATGTCCTCAGCAGCGCATTCTATGCAATAGGTGCTCATAACTAGTTATTAAAATTAATTGCTATAACTGCACTTCCCCTAAACATCATCCTAACACCCAAAGGTGATAGTGCAGTATCTTGCCTATTAAAAGATACCCTGAGAAGGATACCCCACAAGTATTTATGGATCTGACTTCATACTGGGTTCTCCTAAGTCAAAACTGCCATACAGGGTTGCACAAGATGTGCGCTGGAAAGCAATACCACATTGAAGAAGCTATGTTTCACATTGCAGCCATCAAAGACCTGAGTATAAGAGAGAAAACCACAACACTTTTAGAAGAAAACAGAGATAAATCTTCATGACCTGGGATTAAGCAATGATTTCTTAGCTATGCCACCAAATGCATAAGAAACAAAAAGAATTGAAAATTTACTTATTCAAACTTTTAGAGTCTTGTGCATTAAAGGGCACCACCAGAAAGTCAAAAGACAACCCCTAGAATGGAAGAAAACCTATGCAAATCATACATCTCATAAGACACTTGTATCCAGAATATGTAAAAAACTTCTAGAGAGACCTCAATAGTAAAAAGACGACCCAATTTCTCAAATGAGAAAAGTGTCTGATTAGATATTTCTCCAAAGAAGGTATGCAAATAGCTAATACACACATTGAAAGGATGCGTAGTGTAATTAGTCACTAGGGAAATGAAATCAATGGATACCACTTCATACCCACTAGTATAGTTAAAGCCAAACAGACAGGTAAGCGTTGGTGAAGATGCAGAAAAATTGAAGCCCTCATACACTGCTGGTTGGAATTTATTTTATTTATTTACTTATTTTTATTTTGCTGGTAGAAATTTACAGCAGTATGGCTGCTGTATAAAACAATTTAGAAGTTCCTTGAGAAGTTAAATGTGAAGTTACCATATAACCCCGCAGTCTCGCATACCAGCAAGGCCACTCTACATGGTTGGGCAAGTACATTCAATGCTGCTCAGCTGTACATAGCAGCCTGCTCAAAGAGAACGCCAGCTCAGACTGTGTGCTTTCTAGCCTAGGAAAATAGAGCTGAGCTGTGCCCTTGACCCTTCTTTGGGTCAACAAACAGTGATATTCTTC
>CAUYRH010063288.1:0-24104 GCA_963574655.1 Perodicticus potto | reverse complement strand
AAAACATCCCCAGGGGTGCAGCTCTCCTGCTATTGTTCCTGGAGCTGGCTGCCGTTTTGTGCCTCAGGAGACCTTCCCCCCAGCCAGGTCTCCTCTCGGCTCACTCCCCTCTCACCACTCCCGAGCTGCTGGAAACCAGCACAGTTCAGCAACAGTCTGTGCCCATCCACACCCCTCAAGAAAATCTCCCAGAATCTGGACTCTGTGGGGGACAGGCCTCCAGACCTCTGGGTGAGAGTGGAGGGGAACACCAGGCACTCTGACTTGCAGGTAGAGAGTATATACAATTTTCTGCCTGGCTGGAGAGTGCTGCGGCACCCTAGAAGGGGAAGGAGGTTTGGTTTTTAGAAGGTCTCTCCCGTGGGGTAGGATGGGAGGCCGTCCGGACTCTGCTGGCTTGTTTGTATGGAGGTATGGCGAACCTCCTTCATGGGGGAGGGGACTCCCATCCGCTTGGTGATGTGCTCTGTACCTTTTTGTTTGTGTCCTCAGGGTCTCAGGTCTCCCCAGCAGGGTTGATGTGCGCTTCGACCTTTTCTTTTGGCTCAGATCCAAACCATCGGCTTTCTTGCTGAGTTTCCATCCTTTAACGCTCCTTTTGGACGGGAACCTCTGCGGAAAGCTGGCTACAGATCGCCATCTTGGCTCCTCCCCCCTAGTGTGTTCTTTTGTCTCCACATCCATGCCAACATCTGTAGTTTTGGGATTTTGTGAAGTGAGCTAATCTTACTGGAGTTAGGTTATATCTCAAAGTGGTTTTGATTTACATTTCTCTGATTAAAGATGCTGAGTATTTTTTCATGTGTTTGTTGGCCATTTGCCTGTCATCTTCAGAGAAATTTCTGTTCAAGTCTCTTGCCTACAAAGAAATGGGGTTATTTGTTTTTTTCATGTTGATTAGTTTGAGTTCTCTGTGTATTCTAGTTATCAGACCTTTGTCTGAATGGGGAAAAAAAGTATTCAATGTACTCAATACTATTATGAAACCAATATATAATCACCTACACATTCACATGAATGATAAAACACAACTATAGTACAGAAATAAAGAGAGAAGAGGAGGGAGAGGAGAAGGAAAGCGGAAGTGGAGGGGAAGGATGGGAGGAGGGAAGGTATTTGGTGAAACCTCACCTACTGTGCATAATGCAATGGTACATTTCAAATCTATTAAGAGTAGAGTATAAATGTCTGACCACAACAAATAAGTGAGGTGATGGTTATGTTGATCAGTAAGCATTCCACATTGTATATCACTTGTCAATAAGTGAGGTGATGGTTATGTTGATGTAAGCATTCCACATTGCATATTAAATTAGCATGCTGTACCCCATAAATGTACACAGTTATTATTTAATAAAAAATAAAAATAAAAAATACTATGTATGAACATTTAATACATAAATAAAACCAGAAAATTAAAAATATATGGCAATTATTATCAGGGTAGAGATGAGAAAACGGATGGTTAGGAGTGCTAAGTTATTCATTCAACATCACGTAGCCACTAAGTGATGGAATTGGGATTCAAGCCCACCTGTGTGACTCCAAAGTTGAGGAAAAATGTAGGGTGAAGTTCCTAATTCCAGTGAACCTCCCAGCACTAACTGTTCTGGCGAAACCTTGCAAATGTCCTCTACATATTTTTTCTTTTTTCACAAGCAAAAATGTGGGAAATAATTTTGATGTATATGCCTGTATCCTTAATTGGCTGTCCTGCTTATTTATTTCAGAATGCAAAGGTATAATTATTAAACCTCTGGGTGTTTTCACAAATTGGCAAAGGAAATAGAAATAATGGACATAATATGTTTCTTTCAATAGCCTGCAATTAATGGAAAGAGCTCTCATACCCATGGTTAAATCAGCTGTAAACTCATATTCTTCCCATATAACTCCAGAAGCAAATTTCTGAGTAAACAAATGAGTTAATTTGCTATCTGCGCTAAAGTGGACCAAGGAGAGGCAATTCTCTTATTGAGTAAGTAGTGTTGGAGTTTGTTAATGACAACCTTGAAGTAGCCTAATATTATGGTCTTGTGTGATAAATTTCAGTTTTTTAAATCTAAATTGCAGACTACTAAAAATCAATTACTTAGGGGGAAAGAAGCTGTCAGCAAAAAGTATGAAGTTGAGAAGCACATAGTTAGCATATTTTTAAAATACATTTTGGCATAATTCAGTCATCTACCAGAGATGTGGGTTACTTGGATCAGATGAGTAATTTCCCCAACCATGCTTCCTACCTCCGAAGGCTTATTTTGTCAGTTATCACCCAAATTATACCTATTATAGGATATTGTAGGAATCTTGTCTGTATCATAAAAGTCATAGGATGTTAATGGGCTATATAATGAATTATAGGATGACATAGAGAGTCATACAATGGCTACAAGTTAGGAGATTTGCATTTAAAGGGACAGAATATAAGACCTAAGGAGGAAGATGGAAGCTGATGGGTGGAAATGCCAGAGTGACATCTGGGAATCTCTCAGACATAGACATGTTATTAGTTTTCTATTGCTGCTATAACAACTTTCCACAAACTCAGTGGCTTAAAACAATGCAAATGCATTATCTCACAGTTTCTAAAGGTCAAAAGTCTAGCTGGGCTGGGCCAGGGACTCTATATTTAGGGTCTCACAATGCCAAGGTCAAAGTCTTAATAAGGCTGCATTCTTTACGCAATGTGCTGGGGAAGAAGCCACATCCAAGCTCATTCAGGCTGTTGGACAAATTCAGTTCCAGTTTGTAAAACTGATTTCACTATATTCTTGCTGCTGTAAGCGTGGAGGCAATTTTGCCCCTAGAAACTGCCCACATTCTTTCTCGTGCTTTTTCCATGTGGCCCCCTTGAGCAATACCAATGGATTCCCTTTCATGTTTTACATTTGTCTGACTTCTCCCTCATCTCTGTGATTCCAGCAAGTTCTCTTTCAGAGCTCATGTGATTAGATTGAGACTTCCCAGATAATCCATGATAACCTCCCTATTTTTTTTTTGTTTGTTTGTTTGTTTGAAATAGAGTTTCACTTTGTCACTCTGGTAGAGTATCCTGGCATCATGGCTCATAACTTCAAACTCTTGGACTCAAGGGATTCTCTTACTCAGCTTCCTGAGTAGCTGGGACTATAGGCATCAACCATAATACCCTCCCAGCTATTTTTCAGAGACAAGTTCTCACTCTTGCTCAAGTTGGTCTTGAAGTCTTGAGCTCAAGCAATCCACCCTTCTTGGCCTCCCAGAGTGATAGGATTACAGGCATGAGCCACTGCACCTGGTCTAACCTCCCTATCTTAAGATCTTACCTTAACAAGTCTCTTTGCCAATAACGTAACAACATGTTACCAGAGGGCAAACTTCATGAGGGCCACAATTCTGCCTAATAGTGTTTCCCAGGGGCCCTGGTACATAAATACTCCATAAAAGAATATGGCTGCCAAAACCACCAGGCTATCGTCCAAAAGTTGTAAGTGTGAAGAGGATCCTGTGCAGAAGTAGTTGTCTGTTCAGAAAGTAACCAAACAAACTCAGTTTACACAAAACTGTTTTAAGCCCTGAATGACATAGAGTTCATTAAAGTATTGTACAAATTAGCAGAAAACACATCTGTGTTACTATTTTTAAATGTCATTGAAAAACAATGAGGATGAATTTAATAATAAAGGATATTATTTTCTTACTTGTGCCAGGAATTACATTGCTTTTCATACAGTTACTTGTGATCATATGTCTGTATGTACATATATATGACTATATAACCGAATCTACATGTGTACAGCGTGATGGGATAGGCTGGGATGATGCACGACATGGTTCCTTGCTGCCACAGAATGTCGAGTGGTGCAATCACCAACCGTTGTCACAAATCTAAAATCTGCTTTGACAGCACAGTCTGCAAATTATAGTCTATCAGCAGACATAGCTTGCTGGTCTCTGCTCATTCATTTTCTTATGCAATAAAATCATTTCCCAGCAAGAACACAATTACATGAGAGTCTCTTCCTAGTGAGAATCATCCAGCACAGTAGTTAAACTCCAGGCGGTTATACAAATAAAGCCAGAATTTTTTTAAATTCTTTGAGTTGATATTTAAAGGAGTAAGGGGTTTAATATATCTGGATAATCAAAATGATAACTTGATATGTATAGAAGTTCTTTATCACTCAGGGTATTTAACATTGTTCTTAATGACAATAATCTGTATTTTAGATAAATTCTTGTGACAATGATTCAAATAATTAACAAATGTATTTCCCTCTGAAAATAGATTTATAGCATATTGAGTTAAAAATTAGTTGTAACTATAGGAACCCATGTAGTGTGTCCTAGGTCCTATTTAGAATTTACCACTTAATTTTGGAATAGCTGTCAACCCCAAGATAACTAAACTATTAGAGAATGGAAAATAGTAACCAAAATAATCCATTCTGTATCTCCCCATGCTTTCTATTCTGTCCTTGTGATTGACAACTGTTGTTAGTACTAACCTCACTGAACTTTCCAACAAATTTTGAATACCGGTGATTTTTATTAAGAACCTTCAAAATATTTCCTCATGCTACACTGTTCCTTGAAAACAAAATAATTTTAATGTAGCTTTCGTTCTGATTAAAATTAGAAAAAGTTGGAGTTTTATGGTTTTTTTAGCATATCACACTTCAGTTACAAATATGCAGCGTATTTATTTATAAACCTAAATTTTTTTTTTGAGACAGAGTCTCACTTTCTCACCCTTGGTAGAGTGCTGTGGTGTCATAGCTCACAGCAACTCACACTCTTGGGCTCTAGTGATCCTCTTGCCTCAATTTTTGCTCAGGCTGGTCTTCAACTTGTGAGATCAAGCAATCCACCTGCCTTGGCCTCCCAGAGTGCTAGGATTATAGGGATGAGCCACAGCACTGGGCTGATAAAACTAGATTTAAATAGTAGATAAAGCATAATGTTTTATATCAAAAAATGAGAATTTTAATTACCTTAAATTTGTTACTTTATTATCTAAGAAGACAATGAATTCAGCAAAGATACTTTCAATATTTATAGATCTGCCAAATGGAAACCATCTATGGAAAACTGTGACCTTTAACATAGTTTAACACCTACAATAAAATCTCTTCATTTTCTGTTCACTTATTACTTCATGCATTGTCAGCCCCCCAAATTTTCAATGACAATAACTTCATTGAAAGTGTCTTAATATATGTTCAAATTCATCAAAAGTCATGTATTACCTGTACAGCCTCTTCACTGATATTATTTTCAAAATATTGCTTGCATCTGATCCTTCTCCTCTGCACATACTAAAATTCATACTAAGGCTGTTATGGAAATAACTAATTTACATATAGATTAAAAATTACCTTGAAGACCATTTACACACTGATGACTTAAAGACAAAGTGACTCAAAGCTGATAGCTGACTTTCATTAAATTCAAGTATTATGATATATTACACTAGTCAAAATACAAGTTTCAGGTTCATGGCTTAGAACCTACATAGATAGGGTGATGGCAGCTCAGCAGACATAGCCAAACTCAGTTTCATTCTTCAATGTTATTGCAGGTCTTGAGACATTATCCCTTAAATTGACTCATCTATTTGCTTATTCTTTATGTTTCAACCCACACACACGTCAAGAAAACAGTTCTTTTAAGTCAAATCAGTTAGCAGGCATTGAGGAATCTAGCCAATTCTAAAATTGAAGAAAGAATGGTTTTTCAAAATGACTGAGAAGTTTGAAATTTTAACGCACAGCCTACTTTGATAGCCCTAGTCCACCTGCCTCCCTGCCTGTCCATCTAGTAAATGTCATGGAAGCATTAGATGTTCACTACCTAATGAGACAGCTTTTCAAACACTTCCAGTAAGCAGAAGTCCATCCCTGATGGATGTGTAATTCAATTTGCCTGCCATGCCCAACTTTCCCTTAGACTTCTTTACTCATGGTGCCCTCCTAAAAGGAAAGCATAGATGGCTAGACTAGAATGATGTGACCCTGCCTCATCTGACCACAAGTATTAACAAAAGATGGACAGCTCTCCCTATACCCTCAATCTATTGGCCTGTTACCAACTGGATTCTCTCTCTCCAGAATTTGAACTTCCAACTACATAGATTATGTCAGGGAAAGCTAAAAGTCCATGAAGAGTTGGGCCAGATGTAGTGTCAAGTCAGGCCACATTAATAAGAAATGAGGCTAGTGATCACCATGTTAAGCCATCCAGTAGACAGGAGAATGAAGGAGACTTTCAAGGAATGACAGAATTGGAGCTGGACATGGTGGCTCATGTCTGTAATCCTAGGACTTTGGGATGCTGAGGTGGGAGGATCCCTTGAATTCAGAAATTCGAGACCAGCCTGAATGCGAGTAAGATCCTGACTCTACTAAAAATAGAAAAACTAGCCAGGCACTGCGGTGGGTGCCTGTAGTTCCAGTTGCTTGGGAAGCTGAGGCAAGAGGATGGCTTGAGCCCAAGAGTTTGAGGTTGCTGTGAGCTATGACCTTACAGCACTGTACCCAGGGCTATAGAGTGAGACTCTGTCTCAAAAAAGCAAGGGGGAGGAACTGACAGAATTGAAAAAATATATTGTACAAAATAAATACAAAGAAAGAGAAAAAAAGAGCAAGAAAGACAGAGAAGGACCTAGAAAGAGATTCAGAAAATGGCAAAGACAGAGACAGTGTATTCAGCAATTCCCAATGGCTTTCCATCTCCTGACCCACTTTCCATGAAGCTAGGCTATGTTTCCCACCTTTAGTTTAGTGGCATAAACTTACATCTCTGTGCACCTCTTTTTCACTTGAATAGACGTAAGTAGCTGATCCCTTTAAGCAAATTAACTCTACTTAGAACACCATTGTTAAAGGATGCTTTCAAGATATAGGAATAGATACACTACTATCTATCTGGATTCACCAGAAGAAAAGAACAAAAAAGCGTGATTTGTAGAAGGTGCAACAATTTCTGAGCATCTTCACATGAGAAGATTCTCTAAACTAACACCCAACATAATATGCTATTAGAAAAAAAAGAAAAACCCTGCATCTGCTTTCTTTTCATGGGTAAGTACTACATAGCTAAGAGTTTCACCGTAGAGTTTCTTAAGAATCCAAGGTCAAGTGATATGTTTGCATTCTAAAAGATGGAAAGGTCATGAAGATGGATGATTTTTAAGTGGGTTCTGTTCTCAACATTTACCCTTCAGTGTTTATTCAAAAGAGATGTCAGTCTCCTCCTTCTGTGTTCATCTTACTTGTTATACCTAACAATGCCTTTCTACTCAGTTCAGAAGCGCATGCTCTTAACATCTACTGTCTCTTTTCTAAACTTTACCACAAAAAGTATTTCCCTTTTTACTAGCATATACTAGGTTTCAGTTTCCATAAATATAAGGCAACACTACAAAAGAAATTATAGTGGATCTAGATTACTGCCAAAGACTCACAAGTTAAATACCAACTAAGATAAAAAGAAAATAAGACCACAGCTCCTTTCTACAGAAGAACTTCGATCAAGTAATGTTATTAAAAATAAGGAGGTATTTATTTGAGCCCAATATAGACCAAATCCTACAAGAAACAAAACAAAGCATACATAAAAGAAATTGTAAATAAAAATATTTACCCAGAAATTCCACATCTATATATTTATCCAACAGAAATAAAAACATATGGCTATACAACTCCTTGTACAAGAATGTTCATAGATACTTCATTCATTATAGCCCCAAACTAGAGACAGCCTAAAAGTTCATCAATAATAGAAGACATAAACCAATTGTAGTGTATTCACACAACAGATAATGTTCAGCATACTATATGATTCCACTTAGATGAAATTCCAGAAAAAAGAAAAACTATCTATTATAACAGAAAGCAGACCAGTAGTTGACTAAGGCCAGGGAGATGTTGACTAAGGCCAGGGAAATCTTGACTATAAGGAATCATGAGGCAACTTCCCAGGCAATGGAAAGGTCTTGATTGAGACAGTGGTCACACAATTGTGTATATTTGCAGAGGGTCATGGAAATTGACAGGTACATTTCAATATACCTACATAGGTACACTTTAGTGCACCTCATTCTAATTATACTTTAGAATTTAAAAATAAAAAACTTTATCATAAAGCTGGGCCTTTCCCAATCCTTATCATTATAGAGACATAATCAACCTTAAGTAAAATGACTCACATAAATGTTCGAACTATTTGTATTGAACATTATTTAACATAGATTCTCCATGCAGCTAACTTAGCTTGCTTAGTCACAACTTAGTGAAGTCTAGTAATTCATGATCTCTAAGCTTAACTATGGGGATACATTCTGAGAAATAGGTCATTAGGTGATTTCATTGTTGTACACACATCATAGAGTGCACTTAGATGTACACAAACTTAGATGGCACAGCCCACTACCCCTAGGCTAGATGTGTAGACTATTGCTCCTAACTACAAACCTATACATCATGTTACTGTACAGCATACTGTGGGCTGTAACACAGTAAGTATTGGTGCATATCTAAATATAGAAAAGGTACAGTAAAAATACCAGGTAAAATATAAAAAATGGTACACCTAAATAGGGCATTTACCATGAATGGAACTTTCAGGACTGGAAGTTAGTCTCTCTGAATGAGTCAGTAAGGGAATGATGAATGTCTACAAAGGCCTCAGACATTACTAAATAGGCCTATATTATAGGCTATATAAATACTTTACACTTAGGCTACCCTAAATGTATAAAAAAATTCTTCAATTATAAATTAACTTTAGTTAACTGTAACATTTTAACCTTATAAAGTTTTTGTTCTCTTCACTTTTTAATTCTTATGATTACACTTAGCTTAAAACAAATATATTGTACAACCATACAAAAATATTGGGCCGTGTCTGTGGCTCAAGGAGTAAGGCACCAGCCCCAAATACCGGAGGTGGCAGGTTCAAACCATCCAAAAATATTTTGCCTTTAACTCTTTATTTGATAAGATTTTTCCTATTTTATGGCCTGAGAGAATATTTATAAGAAGGAACCCCCTGGCAATTGAAGCAACACCAAAAATATATTACTGGGATCTGATCAAACTAAAAAGCTTCCACACAGTCAACAGCACAGTAAATAGAGCAAACAGATAGCCTTCAGAGTGGGAGAAGATATTTGCAGATTATGTTTCTGACAAAGGTCTGATAACTAGAATCCACAGAGTACTCGAAATAATCAATAAGAAAAGACCAAATAAAACCATTTCTTTGTGGGCAAGAGATTTGAACAGAAGCTTCTCCAAAGAAGACAGGTGCATGGCCTACAAACACATGAAAAAATGCTCATCATTTTTAATCATCAGAGAAATGCAAATCAAAACCACTTTGAGATATCATCTAACTCCAATAAGATTACCCACATAATAAAATCCCAAAACTGTAGATGTTGGTGTGGATGCAGAGAGAAGAGAGAAGGCACATTCCCACCTTCTACACTACTGATGGAAAGGCAAGCTAATATGTCACTTTTGGAAAGAATTTTGGAGAATACTCAAGGAACTAAAAGTAGACCTACCATTCAGTCCTACAATTCCTCTACTAGGTGATCAAAAATCATTTTACAAAAAAAACATTTGCACCAGAATGTTTATTGCAGCCCAATTCATAATTTCCAAGTAATGGAAGCAGCCCAAGTCCCCATCAACCCATGAATGGATTAACAAATTGTGGTATATGTATACTGTGGAATACTATACAACCATAAAAAATGATGGAGACTTTACATCTTTTATGTTTACCTGGATGGAGCTGGAACATACTCTTCTTAGTAAAGTATCTCAAGAATGGAAGAAAAAGTATCCAATGTTCAATACTATTATGAAACCAATATATTATAATCACCTACAAATTCATACAAATGACAAAACACAACTAAAGTCCAGAAAGAAGGAAGGGGGAGGAGTGAGATGAGAGGGGATGGGGGAGGCCGGGAGGAGGGAGGATATTTTGTGGGACCTCTCCTAATATGCACAATGCAATGGTACATTTCAAAGCTATTAAGAGTAGAATATAAATGTCTTACCATAACAAATAAGTAAGTGAGGTGATGGTTATGTTAACCAGTTTGATGTAAACATTCCACACTGTGTATCAAATCAGCACATTGTACCCCATAAGTTCATTAATGTACACAGTTATGATTTAATAAAATGCAAATAAGATTTAAAAATTTACTTTTTTGCTAAAAACTAAGACACAAACATGCACATTAGCCTGGGCCTACACAGGGTCAAGATCATCAGTATCATGGTCTGCCACCTCCATATCTTGTTCCACTGGGAGGTTCTGAGGGCCAGTGACATACGTAAAACTGTCATCTCCTATGACAACCTGGCCTTCTCCTAGAACACTTCTAGAAGGAACTGCCTGAGACTGTTTTTCAGTTTACTCTTTTCATAAGTAGAAAGAGTATACTCTAATATAATGATAATAAAAAGTATAGTATATGAAATCCACAAACCATCAAAGTAGTCATCTATTAACATTGTCAAGCATTACATACTGCACATAACTGTATGTGCTATGCAGCTATATGACTGGCCACGCAGTAGGTTTGTTTTTCCCAGCATCACCACAAACTCATGAGTAAAGCATTGTATTACAATGTTACGATGGCTGCAACATCACTGGGAAATAGGAATTTTTCAGCTCCATTATAATCTATGGAACCACCATCGTATATGCAGTCCATCACTGACCAAAACATCATTATGAGACACAAGACCATGTTAGGAAAATATTTAGTAACTATTCTCATCTTTATAAAATAAGAGATTGACAATTCTTAGATAGTTCTTAAGCAAAAAAAGATAGAAATTTGGAAGACTTTAAAGAGAAAGACAGAACTTAATAGTCATTTTTCTTATTTAACCTAAAAGACTAAGCATTTGGCGTGTGTATATGTGTTTTAGAATACATTTATGATTTAGATTCTCTGGGTGCTAAGTCTAATTATCCCCTCTTTGAAAGCACCAATCAGTCATTTGCAAAAAGTAGATAAAGAATGTCCATCGCTGTGGCCACATCAGGCATCTCCTCTACCAGCCAAAAATCACTGGTGTATGTAATGGTGTAGGCAATCCCATATTCCATCCTGGGAATCTTTTCCTCGCCTCCAGGAAACCTCCAAAAAACCAAAACAGCCCAATGGCTATGACAAATTCATCTGATTATCACCTGAAGATAACAAGTGTTATCTCTACATCCCCCAATCCCACCCACCCACTCAAAACACTTAGTACGTTAATGAATCCACTCAAACAAAAATAATCAGTGGTAGCTCCAGTGAAAGAAGTTCTAGGAAAACATATATACACATATCAAATAAGCTGCATTCTTCCAAAGTCAAAAGCTCTAGGAGTTATTATCTATTCTGATGGAAATTTCTACCCTTCTCAAGATCTCTTAAAGCACAAAATATTTTGTATATTTTGAGTGTGTTATTAGTCTTTACTCCAAGGAAATGCACTGTCTCAACTAATCTATGATATTTTGAAAACGCTTCCAGATCACAATATAATTACTGATGCCTTCATAAAAGATGCCTTTGTTCCACCTACAGCGAGGAAAACTGCTAGCTTTATGTGTGGGCCAGAGGAGTCAGGTTGTCAGCCATTGACGCACATTCACAGGAGTCCAGGTGTATTAAAGGCTCTTGAAGAAATAAGGCTGCCCACATTTTATACAGTTCCTGACAGCTTTTAATTGTCCTTTGTGACTGTACAAGAATGTTCAGTTCTGTGCGTAATGCTGCTCTAGCACAAGGACTTCTCCTAAAATTGACAGAAGTATGTGCCTTGTGTACCAAAAACACGAGCCTTAGTACCTCTGTCTAAATGGATCTGGTTAACGCAATTAGAACACCATGGCTTTCCCCTCTAGCTGTCCCATTATTATATTCTCCAAAGAGCTTCCTCAAATTAACTGCAAATAAGAACAGGTCCACACAGAGTCCATACTCTCCTCTTTTCCCTGATCCAGTCATGTTGCACATTTCACCATTGCAGGGTCAGCTGGGTAAATGTCATCATGCTCAACAGCCATCCAGAGAACAGTGCTGTCCACACAAAAATGATGTCTCTGGACATTTTCAGGTTTGCTAACCCAAGATAGCAAGAATACAAAGGAGGAAGCTGCTTTCTTCCTCATCTGTGACACAACTTGCCCCTGGAAGGCATTGTGCTGGGAGTCTCACGAAGTGGCCTGTTGACTCTGCCTCCTTCTATCTGTGAAGCTGCAAAACCAGTTCAAAGAACCTGGTCCTGGAAAGGTGCTCTTCCTTCACGTGATGCTCTTTCCCCCCTTCCTGCAAAGCTTCCTTTGGTGATGTCTGACTCACGGCCGGAACATGGGATGTATGTCCGCTAGCAACAAGCCCTAGCATCCCAGCACTCACATTTGGGCACAGAATTGAGGGAGAGACTAAATCCGTTTTTCTCAGTGTGTGGTCCCCTGACAACCTGTGCAGAAAATTTGGGTGCTGGGCTGTGCCTGTGGCTCAGTGAGTAAGGTGCCAGCCCCATATACCAAGGGTGGTGGGTTCAAACCCAGCCCCGGCCAAACTGCAACAACAACAAAAAGATAGCCGGGCATTGTGGCAGGCTTCTGTAGTCCCAGCTACTTGGGAGGCTGAGGCAAGAGAATCGCCTAAGCCCAAGAGCTGGAGGTTGCTGTGAGCTGTGATGCCGCAGCACTCTACTGAGGGTGAAAAAGTGAGACTCTGTTTCAAAAAATAAATAAATACATAAATAAAATTTAAAAAAAAAAAGAAGAAAATTTGGGTGCTAGTTAAAAATACATATTTTTCCTCTGAATTCCACCCTAGACCACTGGTGATTAGAGAGCACTAAATCAATAATCTGGAGAGGTGAACAGATTCTGGATTTTTAAACAAGATCATGAGATGGTTTTTTGCACAAGTCTGAAAATTATTACTGGATAGCCTGAGAAAATGCACAGGTACAATTCAAGTGTGTAGAAATAGGCAAAATGTGGATATTCTCATTTATCTCCAAGGGCCTTCTTCAGCAAATGGAATGCCACCAAATCACAATATTGACATTTGGCTGAAGTGGGAGTCATTAAATGGATGCAGGCCCTAAAGCAATAGAGTCCAGGAAGAACACCCTTCAGACATCCACAGTCTTCACATAAGTACTTCCTAATGAACACATCGAAACTGCTGGGAATTTTTTAAGTGATGACAAGAGCACTGGATATCCAATTTTTCATTTTAAGGGAAAACATAGAAACATCAGGAAAAAATAACATATATTTGTTATTTGTAGTGACAATGTTTTTAGTCACTGTTGATGTAAAAGGTTGTTAGTTTAGGAGGATACATTATATGTAATTTGCTTTACTCTGTCAACCTAAATACTGGAGTTTCTCTAGAAACTCAACCTGTCACGACCCACAGGAACTGTATTAAAGGGCCATGGCATTAACAAGATTGATTGCTCTAGAAGAAAATGATATTTATTGGGGAATAGGACATTCCAATGGGTACACCTGTGGTGTAGTAAACTGTGTGCATAGTGAGAGACGTAAAGGAAAACCAAGGTTTTTAAAGGAAAAGTGAGGGAAATGATGACATAATTCTTTCAAGATAATTATCCTAGGCTACAAGAGTCAACAACATGGGCAATGTCAGCTTGAGGTTGGATGGGCAGCTTCTGGGCAGATGTCCTCACAGAGGTATTTTTTGAGTAATGTTGCCATGGCCCTTAGCAAGATTGTGGGTTTTAAGGAGTCTTTTGTTATTGTTTTGTACTGGGTATCTATGCAAGAGAATCTTTATTTCCATGGCCTTCCCAGCTCTATTTGACAGGGTTTTTAAAATACAAGTGATTTCATTTTGATTCTGACAACTTCCACAGCTCTTACAACTACCAAATTCAATATGCTAATTTTAAGAGGATAGTTTTTATGAAGAATAATTATCTATTTACTCACTGAATTTCCCTGTAGTTGTTTTAGGATAACAAGCATTTTATCCCCCTTTCAGTTAATTCGTAACCAGAAAATATCTGAGGCACAATAGAAATGGAACTGGTCTTCCCTGAGTAGTTACTGCAGCTGTTCTTATATTAAGCAGCATATAGGTGAAGTCTGAGAAGAGAAGAGGGTATAGAAAGTATTTTTAATACACCAGAAAAAGTTAGGTTTTAGAATTTAGCAGTCACCATGCTGTCAAGCTGCAGAAAGCATCGTGTTCAGAAAAGCAAGTGCTGGGGAGTTAGGAGAACAATTTATTGAATCCATCACTTGCCAATAGCAACTTAGTCTCACTAAATCAGTGGTTCTCAAACCTAAACATGCATCAGAATCAGAGGAGCACAATAAAATGTGATTACATACCCTTCCACACTTTTTGAGTTCTGCAGTGCTGAAGTGGAGCCATAGAATTTTCTCATCTAAGTTCCCAGGTGATGCTTATGCTGCTGGTCTGGAGACCACAATTTGAGAACCGGTGGTTAAAGCAGTTTCATTTCCTCAGCTGTGGCATATCCTGTAACCTTGTCCCTATGTTTGCAGGAGGGATATACTAAGCATAATGCCAGATGAATCCCAGAACCAAAATCCAAAAGTATTTCTGCTTTGGTAATTATTTTTGATAAGAAGAAAGAAGGATTCAGATAGCACCTGTGGCTCAAAGGACTAAGGCACCAACCCCATATACCTGCCGTGGCGGGTTCAAACCCAGCCCCTACCAAAAACTGCTAAAAAAAAAAAAAAGAAGAAGAAGAAGAAGAAGAAGAAGATGAAAAAGAAGGAGGAAGGATTCTTATTTAAAATCTTTTTTGTGTAAGTTAGAAAATTTGCAGAAGAAAAGTGATCTTAGAACAACAGAAAAGACCTTTCCAATATGCAGTCTTAAATTCGCACCTGGTTTTGTAATCCACTCAAGTAGAGAGTTTGCTTCATTTAACATCTCTGACTTTGAAACTTGGCTACAAAAGATTAGCATAAGCATAAAATGGCTGACAACAAAATTTGCCTTGTTCTTTAAATTTTTTTTACTTCCACTTCCAGTTTTTTCAACAAAAGATGCACTTTCAATCTCAAATGTATTTTCCCCTTGGGTTATTGGGTAAAAATTGTCTTATTCACCTACAGTGTCTCTTGAAGAAATAAGTTTTATGAAGCACAGAGAGTTGTGCAGGATTCATCACGGTGAAGTATTACAGTTCTCGCACTTCTGGATGCTCAGTGATCCCCAATAACTAATTTTCGCAAAGAGCTTTCTCATTTTCTGGTAAAAAGCATATTATCATTTTATAAACATTGAATTTCAATTCAAACTTCATGTCACTGTGGTGTTCCTTCTATCTTTTCCTTCTTGAAGTCAGGTGCTATAAGAACTCTTTTTATCCTTTGTAATTTTTGTTCTCTTCTACAGATGTTTTCAAGAGTTTTAAGCATCATAATATCAAGAAAGAAACCTGAGCCATGGAATGAACATCTAATATCTTAGAGTTCCAAGACAGTGGCCTCTCGTGATTTCTCTCAGAGCCTTCATTTTATTTACATCATTAATCAACAAATATAGCAGATCCTTAATATTCAGCGGATGTTATAATAAAATTGGTAGCTATTTTCACAAAGAAAAAATGTCATTACTTTGTGAGAGTTGCAAAACTTAGTAGAGAGTAAAAGCTTGATTAAAAAACAAAGACCAACCCCTCATTTGAGGTGTCAGAATCCAAGCACATGAGGAAGGTGGGCATAGTGATTTGACTCCCACAGGACTGTTGGAGCATGGAGAGAAGCTGAAGAAGGTGCCTGAGCCTGGGGGAGAGGAATCAGGATGGCAGAGTACTGAATTCCCAGCTAGGAATATCTGAGCCTGTGTGGGTTAAGGAAGGTATCGCCCTGGGAGACTGCACTGGCAGACAGACCCTCGGATGAACACCAATAATTCCTTCCCCTTGAGTTGAGCAGAACGTGTGACTTGCTCTTCACCAAGTTGGCAAAGTTGATGGGTTGCATGATGGTGTATATCAGATTCCACCATGCTAGCAGAGGTGCTGCCTTTGAAGAAGTGAGCTGCCGAGAAGTGAGTGGTCATGCTGGAGAAGCCCGTGTGACAAAGAACTGCAGGTAGGTGCTAGTTGCTATGGGTGAACTCCAGCAAGAAACGGAAGTCTCAGTCTTGCAGCAGCAAGGAAATGAATTCTGCCAACAACCTGAGGGAGCTTAGAATCAGACATGACCCCACTCAAGCCTCTGATGAGACTGCAGCAGTGGCTGACATGGGGATTGCAGCCTGGCGGGCTCCTGAAACAGAGAACCCAGGTAAGCCATGCCTAGATTCCTGATCCCCAGAAACTGAAATAATAAATGTGTGATATTTCAAACTAGTAAGTTCATGGTAATTTGTTATGCAGCATAGAAGACAAATGCAGTCATGAAAGTCAATGAAAGATAGAGAACCTGTTCCACACTAAAGGAATATGACAACAAATTGCAATGCATGGCTCTGAACTGGATCCTTTCAGATGTCAGTGGGACACTGGAAAAATTTCAGCAGGGTCTAATAATTAGAAAGTAGAAGTATATCGATGTTATTTTTCTGATTTTGATGGCTAATTTGCAATACATAGGAGGCTTTTCTTGTTAGTAGGAGAAAAACATTAAGAGTGTAAAGGTGATGGGGGCCTCAGATTGACAACTTTCAAATGGTTCTGGGGAAAAGTCATTTGTATTATACTCACAACTATTTTGTAAATTTGAAATTATTTCAAAAACTATTCAAGAGACACACTTAAGGACCAGGTGCAGTGGCTCATGCATGTAATCCTAGCACTCTGGGAGGCTGAGGAGGGTGGATTGCCTGAGCTCAGGAATTTGAGATCAGCCTGAACAAGAGCAAGATCCCATCTCTAAAAATTAGCTGGGCACTGTGGTGGGTGCCTGTAGTCCCAGCTAGTTGGGAGGCTAAGGCACGAGGATCACTTGAGTCCAGGAGTTTGAGGTTGCCATGAGCTATGATGCCATGGCACTCTATCAAAAGTGACAAAATAACACTGTTTAAAAACACAGACACGGCTTGGCGCCTGTGGCTCAACGGGCTAAGGCACCAGCCACATACACCTGAGCTAGCGGGTTCGAATCCAGCCTGAGCCTGCCAAACAACAATGATGGCTGCAACCAAAAAATGGCCAGGCATTGTGGCGGGCACCTGTAGTCACAGCTACTTGGGAGGCAGAGCCAGGAGACTCGCTTGAGCCCAGGAATTGGAGGTTGCTGTGAGCTGTGATGCCATGGCACTCTATCCAGGGTGTCAGCTTGAGGCTCTGTTTCAAAAAAGAAAAAACAAACAAAAAAAAAAAAAACACAGACAGACACACAGACACTTTAAAAACTATTCTTACCCTAGTTATCGCCATCATAATAAATGGTAACTTCTTCACCTAGTTACTCAGGTAAAACTCCTAGACATTATCCTTGGTTCCTCTCTTTCCTAATACTATTCCCCTAACCACCATGTTATCACCCCCTGCACTGCAACCCCCTTACTTCAAGCCAATATCTTCTTTGACCTGTCTTATTTCAGTAGCCTCCTAGCTGGTCTCCCTGCTTCACTCTTGCCCTACAACTCTCTCTCTTTCTTTCCCAGTCCATTATCTATAAAGTAGTCAGAATGATGTTTGGAGATTTAATTAAGAGCCTGTCATTCCCTGCTCAAAATTTCCAGTGGCTGCCATGAGACTCCCGTCCATGGACTACCAGCTGCTGCGTGATCTGATCTGTGGTTACCTCTCAGGCTCACTTTCTGCACCTCTCCTTCATCACTCCCCTTCAGCCCCAAAACCTAAAACCTTCTCGCTGTTTCTTTTTTTTTTTTTTTTTGAGACAGAGCCTCAAGCTGTCACCCTGGATAGAGTGCCGTGGCATCACAGCTCACAGCAACCTCCAATTCCTGGGCTCAAGCAAGCCTCTCGCCTCCACCTCCCAAGTAGCTGGGACTGCAGGCGCCCGCCACAATGCCCAGCCATTTTTGGTTGCAGCCGTCATTGTTGTTTGGTGGCCCGGGCTGGATTCGAACCCGCCAGCTCAGGTGTACATGGCTGGCGCCTTAGCCCGCTGAGCCACAGGCGCCGAGCCTTCTCGCTGTTTCTTGAGCTCAAGCTTTGGCATTTCTTGTTTCCTTTGCCTAGATTTTAACCCAGATGACAACATGGCTTCCTCCTTCCCATCAAAGAGTTTTATGTCAGATACTATCTTCTCAGAAAACCCTTCTCTCACCACCATATTTAAAATGCACCCTCTTTCCCACAATAATGCACATTTATCCCTCACCCCACCTTATTTTTCTTCATGGTACTTATCACTACCTAAGACAAAATAATTTGTTTGCTTGCTGACTTGATTATTATCTGTCTCCTCTAAATATGATAACCTCTAAATCTCCAGGACTAGAAGGCTGCCTGTCGAATGAGTGAACACAACGATGTTTACATTCAGTTGCTGAGTAGGCAGCTTGGCTTACTCACTAACTACATAGCCTTGTCCACAAACTGCATAATACTTAGGACTAAAATTGTCTCAGGAAAGTAAATTATAGTTTATGCAGAAACTTAGAAAGTTTCTGTCTCAGAAAAATAAATTACTACTTATATGAAAAATAGATAAAATAATAGGCCTCGGATCATAAGATCCCATTAAAATTAACCTTTTTCTATCCTGGATAATGCTCACTGCTTGGCACGAATGCAGATCTCTTTCTTCTGCTTCGTGTGTCTGTGAACTGTATTTGTTGAGTAGAAAGCCTTGGACAAGAAGATCTAGGAAACGAGAAGAGGAAAAAGCATCATGAAGTTAATAAATAAAGGGGATACAGAACTTGAGGGAAAATCACACTGGATGGAAAGAGAGAGCAAACCAGGAAAGGATATACTGTAGAATGGTGTACATTCTTTTCACTACCAGAGTACCAGTGGGCAAGAACACAAAAGGAATCACAATTAATAAATATTAATAAAATCTTTGTCAAAACTCTTTTGCACATATCCATTCCTGATTAACCTTGCAATGACTCCTCACATTGTGGAAATGGCATTATAACCAAGGAGAAAAAAATTCAAACAAATTAAGTAAATAGTAATTAGAGGCAGGATCCTTTTAGGTCTGGTTAACCTTGTGTGGTCAAGGAATGAGAGCTGTCTGGATAGAAATTCTGAGAATTCTGAGCTGTGAAAAATGGTGTCATAAAGAGAAAAGACATGGAAGTCATTAAAGATTACTTTGAACCTAAGATTCAAGAAAATGAGCATTTGAGAGAGTCTCTAGGTGCCGCTCACCCACTTCTTCTACCCACTCTGTTTAAGTTAGTGTTAGGTAATACACCATGTTGTGGTGGTGCCATGTTATCCTGTTTAGTTAACTCCTCTTTATATCTGCTTGGAAGGATTTCCCAGATTAATATTGTCTGATAAAAGTCAAAGTGCCCAATTAAATTTGAATTCCAGATAAATAACAATTTTCTATTAAAGGTGTGCCCCATACAATATTGGGATATATTTTTACTAAAAGAAAAGAAAAAATTATTTATTGTTTACCCTGAATGTAGATATAAATAGGTACCCTTTTTTTGTCTTTGCTAAATCTTGCAACCACACTCCACATCAGGAACCAAGAACTAAAAAAGAATTGACTTTGCCTCATTTGGTGCCCTGGATAGGAAGTCTGAACAATTAAAAGTCTCACGGAAGTTACCACACAAAAGGTGTGAATCTTCTCAGGAAGAGGGTGTTGCACTAAAGTTTATGTGTCTTCCCACATTCACGTTTGCCCAGCTATCTCTTAGCCAGCGAGGAGCTGCTTTTCATTCATTCTTCCCCTCTCATATTCTGACTTATTCTGATTCCAAAGCCCTCTCCTCAGAGGAGGTCTCCTGAGGCAATGGCATGCTTGTCTTACTCATTTATAAATTTCCTGCCAGCTGCATTTCATTATTGATGATCATGTTGCAGAAGAATTATTTTTGCAAATGCTGGCCAATTTTTCCCTGAATTCTATGTGACCTCTTATGTATAAATTAAGTCACTGAGAGGGATTTTGCCACTAGTTACTAATGTTACAAGGTTTTTGCCTTTAGTTACAGAAAGAAAAAACAAAACACCAGCATGAAAATTCCGGGATAGAGAGCCCTGGGAGAAGGAAAACAACTGGCAACAGAAAATCCGAGAAGATGATAACATTTGTGTTCCCAAAATAGAGAACAGTAATGAGCAATTTGGAGCCCTAATTCTTCAGCTGTCCACACAGCAAGAAGGTAGTCAGTCTTTTGGAGATCTTTCATTCTTCTAATAAGTATTAAGCTTTAGAGATAGGAAGTTGGAGGAATTGAGGCTTGTGAAGAATCCACAGATCACACCTGGGATATGCAATTAGAATCTTAATAGCATCAGTTCAAGGGCCCCTGACACAGTCTTGGTGTTAGTCTAAATCAGAGTTTCTAACCCGTGGCATTATTGACAGGTTGAGCCAGACAACATTGGAATGAGGGCTGTGCTATGCATGGCAGATGTTTAGCAGGCACCCCGGCCTCAATTGACTAGATGCCAATAGCATTCCCCCCAATGGTAACAACCAAAAATTATTCCAGACACTGCTAAAAGTCCCCCAGAAGGCAAAAATTACCTAATTGAGAGCCATTATTCTAGAATAGACAAGCAGTGTTTTAACCCTAGTGGAACATTAGAAAAAGGTGTAGGCCTTTTAAAAATACTCCCTGGCACTACCTCCAAAGATTCTGTTGTAATTTGTCTGAAATATACTAGTGCTCAGGTGCTGGAGTTTTTGAAAAAAAAAAAAAAAAAAAAAAAACTTAGGTGTTTTTCATGTGCAGCTAGAGTTGAGAACCATTAAGCTAAATATACAAAAGAAAAAAATCCTATTTGCAAAAGGATCACTCTCAGAAATTGGGCCAGAGTAGAGTCTGCAGCTGGATCAAGTAGCCTCTGCTGTGAAAGAAGAGAGAAGGAAGCAAGCCTTGGTAAAGACTGGTCCTAGCAGATCACACCCACGTATTCCAGTTCCACTTGCTTTAACTGCAATATTTTTTAAATTATAGACTTTTAGGCTGTGGATGTAGTAACAAATTTCCAGGACAGGAAAAGGAACAGGGAAAAAAAAAAGAATCGAGATATTGCAAAACTATTTTTTAAACTTACATATTTTTAGAGAAAAAAAGGAAGTTTTCATTTACTGGTTTCTTTTTCATTTTTAAAAAGACTTGCACTAAGTTTGTCTTGGGAGACTATCATTGTCTGGGGACATGAGCAGTCCTCAGAAGCACCTTTGAAGCATATTTGAAGATAATTACCATGAGTCTTTCTAAATCTCACACAGAGTGGGGAGTAAAGAGTTAAAGGACAGCCTGCTGCCCGCAAGTCCGGCAAGCCCTCTGCCAGGCTCTTCTATGGGAGACACACCTGTAGGGGTAGTGTAGAGAACAGTTTGCGTTGCTAACTGGGAACAGTCTTCCTAGAAACTTTCTACAGGACATAAAATGTCCCTCTTACAATGCAGTGGGGACCTGTGTTCAGAGTGTGCAAATTTAGTGCAGAGCCAGGTGGCTTTAAGAGTGCCTTTAAAATTAGTGATGCTTGCTAATGGCTGAGCTGCAGCCCCAAGCTATCCTACAATGTTTCAAAAATCCTCATATTTTATTTTTAAAGTGTCTTTAAATCCTGTTTAAACAAATCCTCAAAAATGAAGTATGACTTTATAATGCGTGTTGGGGAATATGTTCCCTGTTCTTTGAGGAGCAGGGTTAGGGATAACTCCTCCCTTAATCATGATACACCACGACGCTCGGTTGGAGGCCACACTTCTTGCAGATGGACAATGCTTTGCCTTCTCTTCTGCTCCAGAAACCTTTAACATCTACTTTAGTTCTACCACTGGGAAAGAACTCTAGAATGAAATTTTTAATCTCAAGGATCTTCTTGGGAATCTCCAGCTTTTCAACTCAGTGAAAATTAGCGCAACATAAAAAGGAAGTCCATCCAGTGGGTTGTGAGCCATCTGACAAGAAGCGAGGGGAGCCTGGGGCACAGAAGAAGTGTCGGGAACAGCTTGGGCAGCAGAGAGGCAATTGCAGCAGTAGCAGACTGCTACAAATGCCCAGTGTGCAACAATTGCAGGAGAAAGAACGTCAGCAAGAGAGGTAAATTAGAGAAGAAAAAGAATGAGTCAAGTATAAAAGTCAGGGGAAAAACATTTGATCATAAGAATTTGGAGCCACCAGGGCAAGTAATAACATGTAATACACCCAAGTAATACAATAAAAAACTATCTGTAAAGTGAGCCAAACTCACTAATATGAGGGAATAGGTTTTCTTAAATGCTTTTTCTCACCCTTCCCAGAGCTGGCACTTTTGGTAGGTACTAAGGTAATGAAATGGGACCATTTGTAATGTAACTCAACCCTGAAGAAGATGAACATTCTTTTAGCAGAGTAAGCTGGAGAGTATTCTTCACAGCCTGGAAGACTTGGTGTGTTAAATATTTCAGTGCTGCCCTGAACCCTGGGAAGAGATGCTACTTATCTGTTACCTGTTCTTTACAGGACCTAGCATATAACCGACTCAGACAAATAAATGTATTAAAGAATGCATAGGCACCTCTCTCCCTTGGGATCCCATGCTTGGCACTGGGCACTGTACGACTCACAACTATAAACATCGGCTTCCATGACAGACATCAGTCAAGCCCCAGGAAAATGCTTCTCACATCTCTTGCCCTGTAACTCTCAAACCAAAGTCAAGTGC
This sequence comes from Perodicticus potto, assembly GCA_963574655.1. Lineage (NCBI taxonomy): Eukaryota > Metazoa > Chordata > Mammalia > Primates > Lorisidae > Perodicticus > Perodicticus potto. The sequence continues at coordinate 1,287 of CAUYRH010063288.1, read as the reverse complement.
ATCTGGATTCTGGGAAAGTTTGTGGATTATGCCACAGTTAAATTCAGAGGCAGATACTGCTTTAGGTGGTGGGCAGTGCTTGAGTGGCAGAAACACTTAGGTAAGAGAAAAGATAAATTAATTAACTTGTCAGGTTCTTTCTCTCAGATAACATGCATGCAATAGATTCTTGCATAATGAAGTATAGTTTCCCAGGAGTACCATGCATCTATTTTGTTTTCTTCTCGTCATATTCCAATTCATAGATCCAGAGGTACTTCTGAATTAAATCAGTTTTTGAAAATTAAACGTGGTTGTTTGAGACCATTTTGCAGTAATGAGAATTTTATATTAGTCTTAAATTTGTATCTACGTAGGCTTACTTGGATTGAAGTATTGGCAATTAGAACACAAGAAGTATAAATACTTTTATTATCATGAAAATACTTAATAAGACTTAAATTTCCTAAAACTTAAAAGTTAAGCTTTGTTTCAAATAATTTCATTTTAAATGTTTATTTGTTGAAATTTGTATTTTTTCCTTTTAAGTACATTAGATAAATTTGATGTTATCAAATATTCGGTACACGTAATATTAGAAGAAAATTTTTTGAAAAGCCATGTGAAAAATAATTTTTAATCATATATTTATTTTAATTTAAATTTTTTGTGAAAATGTACCTAAGTTTTTTTATTTTTAAAATATAATTGTGTTTATTTAATACTTTAGCATTAGTTTTCTATTGCTGGTGTAATAAATTATCACAATTTAGTGGCTTTCGGAGCACAGATTTGTTGTCCTCTCATTCTGTAAGTCAGAAGTCCAAAGTGGGTCTCACTGGACTATAATCAAGGACTTCATTCTTTTCTGGAGGCTCTAGGGGAGATCCATTCCTTGCCATTTTCAGCTTCTAGACTGCCCATATTTCTTGGCTCCTGGTGTCTTTCCTTTACCTCCAAAGCCAGCAACAACAGGGTGAGATCTTGTGTCACCTCTTTCTGACCCTTCTTCTGTCATGTCATCTCTTTCTCTGTAGCCAGGAGATGTTCTCCACTTTCAAGAACTTTTATGGGAGAAACCCCAACTGCCCCCTTCTATCATCGCCCGACCCAGCAGGAAGCAGTTAGATCGAGTCTTCGCCCCTTTTCCCTAACAGCAGCTGGGGCTTCTACTCGGAGAGGGAGAATTGATGCAGGACATCTGGCACCCTAGCCAGCTCAGCGGAGCTGGCGGACCTGCCGCCTCCTCCGTGGTGGTGTTGGTGCTGCGGCAACCAGCTGAAGAGCCAGTGGGCTGGATGACAGGCA
>CAUYRH010063279.1:0-34739 GCA_963574655.1 Perodicticus potto | reverse complement strand
CTGGGCTCAAGCGAGTCTCCTGCCTCCGCCTCCCAAGTAGCTGGGACTACAGGCGCCCGCCACAACGCCCGGCCATTTTTTGGTTGCAGCCGTCATTGTTGTTTGGCGGGCCCGGGCTGGATTCGAACCCGCCAGCTCAGGTATACATGGCTGGTACCTTAGCCCGTTGAGCCACAGGTGCTGAGCCACTTGTTCTTTTCTTGCTAGTACATTTCAGTTCTCTGTGGATTCTTGTTATTAAACCTTTGTCGGAGGTATAACCTGCAAATATTTTCTCCCATTCTGAGGATGGTCTGCTTGCTATACTTACTACGTTCTTGGCTGTGCAGAAGCTTTTTAGTTTGATCAGGTCCCAGTAGTGTATTTTAGATACTGCCTCAATTGCCTGGGGAGTCCTCCTCATAAAATATTCACCCAAGCCGATTCCTTCAAGAGTTTTCCCTGCACTTTCTTCAATTATTCTTCAATTATTCTAATATAACTTTTTAATTGTTTCACAGAGTTGCATGAATTCATCACAATTTACTTAACCGACATATTAATGAGAAAACATTTAGAATACTAAAACAGGGCAGTGCCTGTGGCTCAAAGGAGTAGGGTGCTGGCCCCATATGCCGGAGGTGACGGGTTCAAACCCAGCCCAGGCCAAAAACTGCAAAAAAAAAAAAAAAAAAAAAAAAGAATAATAAAACAAAATTTTATAAATATTTCATCAGTGGATATCCATGTATGTATATGATATATGTACTGTGTTTTTTGTTTTTTGTTTGTTTGTTTGTTTTGAGACAGAGCCTCAAGCTGTCACCCTGGGTAGTGCTGTGGCATCACAGCTCACAGCAACCTCCAATTCCTGGGCTCAAGCGAGTCTCATGCCTCCGCCTCCCAAGTAGCTGGGACTACAGGCGCCCGCCACAACGCCCGGCCATTTTTTGGTTGCAGCCATCATTGTGTTTGGCGGGCCCAGGCTGGATTCAAACCCACCAGCTCAGGTGTACGTGGCTGGCGCCTTAGCCTGTTGAGCCATAGGCGCTGAGCCTGTACTATGTTTTTTAAAGATACTTCTTTTAAATGTGTTTCATAGAAGTAAACTGAAGAGTATGTTTATTTCAAATTTTGGGACATTTTTCATGGCTGCCATCTTGAAAATTTCATTAATTTATTGAAAAATATTACCCTATTATGTATGCCAGACACTGCTAGCTATGGAGTATATAACAATAAATAATGATAGGCAGAGTTTCAGCCCATGAAGCTTGCTGTCTTGTGTTAGGAGCTGAATAAACAATTATAAAACACAACACAGAGAAATATAAGCACACAACTAGGGCACATAATGTTGTCTGGGATGAGTCATTGAATTTATAATATTTTAGGTGAAAACCTCAAGATGATTAGAAGTTAAACAGACAAATGGAGGGCATTATTCAGTACAGAAGGGATAGTATAACTGTAGGGCAAAAGATGAGATTGAAGAGATATATTATAGAGAATAGAGTATACCTTTAAGGAGTCTGGATTTTATGGAAAGCCTTTGAAGGGTTTTTAAGCAAGAGGATGGTATAGGTAGACTTCATTTTCAAAGGATGACTAGGGAAGGAGGTTGATGTAGGAATTTAGAAGAGTGATAAGTATAGGCTGGTCTTTAATAGCAATAGGAATGAAAAAAGGTGAATATAAAGGTGAATATAATATACCAATAAGACTTGGTAATGGGATGTGGTAGGATATATAAAATAGAAATATGAGTAACAAAAACCCAAAACTGTTGACTTAAACAAGATCACTTTGTTTCTCTCACAACAACAACAAAAAATCCAGAGATACGGTAGCTCCACAGTTATTAGAGACCCAAGTACCTTCTGGGTTTTTATTTATTTATTTATTTTTTAGACAGAGTCTCAAGCTGTCACCCTGGATAGAGTAGCGTGGCATCACCGCTCACAGCAACCTCCAACTCCTGGGCTCAAGCAATTTTCCTGCCTCCTCCTCCCAAGAAGCTGGGACTACAGGCGCCCGCCACAACGCCCGGCCATTTTTTGGTTGCAGCCCTCATTGTTGTTTGGCAGGCCCAGCCTGGATTCAAACCCGTCAGCTCAGGTGTACGTGGCTGGCGCCTTAGCCTGTTGAGCCACAGGCACCAAGCCACCTTCTGGGTTTTTGATGATACCCTAGATCATCTTTATGATCCAAGATGGCTTACTATAGCTCTAGTCATCACACGTACCTTCCTAACAGCAGGATGGAGGAAGAAGGTTACACTTTGTTCATTATAAAAAGACTACCCAGGGCGGTGCCTATGGCTCAAAGGAGTAGGGCACTGGCCCCATATACTGGAGGTGGCAGGTTCAAACCTGCCCGGCCAAAAACAGCAAAGAAAAAAAAGAAAAAGACTACCCGGAAGTCCCACACAACAGTTCCACCATAACTTAGTCAAATGGCCACTCCTACCTGCAAGGTGGAAATAAAGAATTTCCATTGGGCAGCAATGGAATATCAGGGTTCTATTAATTTGAAAGAGAAAAGGAGAATGGATATTTGATTACCAACTAACAATCTGGAACCTGGGAAAGAGGGGAACTAATTCAATTCAGCCAAATTGTTTACAAAATACTATAGATTAGATAAGGATATACATATACCACTGTTGGAAAGAGACTTATTTGGCCTCTAGGCAAAGATGTAACTTTTCAATCCTGTTTTATTCTTGTAAAGAATAAATATATGTTAGCTCAGTACTCTAGCTTTAAATATGAATATAGCTGTATGGATTTAACCTGTGAATCACTACCACATGAAATTGTCATGTTTGTGATTTTAAGTGCCTTGTCATTCATTAATATTCAGACTTCGCTAGTCTTCTTTTTTGGGGTGAGGAGTGCTGAAGAGGATAGAGGGAATACAGCAGCTGGCCTCTGGGAAGTGCAAAGGAAGCAGCCTTGGGACAACTCTCCCAGGGTTCCCTCCACACCCAGCACTGTGCTCCCTGTACTGCTAGTGCAGTGGTTCTCAACCTTCCTAATGCTGCAGCCCTTTAATACACTGTTCCTGTGGGTCAAGCGGTTGAGAACCGCTGTAGTGGGAGTCACAGCAAGGGAACCAGAACAGCATGTCCCAGCCCAAATGCCAGACATCCTCCCTCCCTCTTTCTTCCCACCTCTCCCCTTAATCTCACCAGTCTTCAACTCTGTCCTGTTAGTGGCTTCCAATGAGGGCTGCTGAGCAGCTAGGAAAGAATGCAGGATGTGTCTCAAAAAGTTCAGCACTTGTTGTGAAACAATTTTGTTTTTCCTAAAAAGGGTAGTCTACAAAGTTATGTAAGACCCAGCTCTCCTCCATGGAAACATTTCCAACTCCATTTGGAGAAACTCCTTGGGTTATTTAGAGTTTCAGGAAAAGGGCCTGGAATTTCCTGCTTGGTCAACCTATATTGGAGTCATCTCTGGATAGAGGTAGAGAAGTTATAGGAGAGAAAGTATTAACTCTATGCTCCCATTGCCAGCTACAGCCGCACCAAGTTCACCTGGGGATAGCAAGTATCAGGATCCATTAATAGTCAATTTCACAAAAAGGACAACAAGCCCTGTTGCCAAAAACATAGCCTATTTGGCATCAAACCTACCCAAAGGAGGCAGGATCTGGGGAATCTAACAGCCCAGCCCAGAAGTACACCAACAGGGGTCTCTGGAAGGGTTTCCTTCCCTGTGTTAGGCAAATGTATAAAGGAATTTGTTTGTGGTTCTGGTAATCTTAAATGCGAAAGTCTTGCCCAAGACTTAAATGACTTAGCCAATAAATATTAACTGAGCACCTATGAAGTGCCAGGCACTATAATATGTGAACAAAACAGATCTGGTGCCTGTTTTCATGGAGTTTATAGTTCACCTGGGGAGACTAAACAAAAAAATAACTATGACTATACAAACTAGTAAGTAGGCCTTTGAAATGTGCTGTATTTAGAAGAAAGACAGATAAATCATAAAAGCCAGCTTTGTCTAGGGAGGCCAATTAGCATATTCATTAATCAGGGTGCAATTTATACTGTATTGGCAACTAAAATTATCTGTTTGGCTGGAGGAGGTGGCTGATGCCTGTAATCCTCGCCTTTTAAGAGGCTGAGGTATGCAGACTGCCTGAGTTCAGAAGTCGAGATCACTCTGAGCAAGAGCGAGACCCCATCTCTAGTAAAAACATAAAAACTAGCCAGGCGTCTATACTCTCAGCTATGTGGGAGGCTGAGGCAAGAGGATCTCTCTTTTTTTTAAATCTTATTCAAATTAATATGAAGGTACACTATTTAGGTTATATTGTTCTCACTTACAGGGTAAAGTTCCATTTGTAGAAGAGCCCCTAACCCAGGGGGCATGTTATACACTCTCACAATGTGCACATTAGGTGAGATGCCGCCTCATGCCCTCCCTCCTTCTGCCAGACTTCCTCCCCAACTCCCTGTTCTCGGTTCTCTCTACCCCCACACTGGACTATAAGAGTGTTTTATTGTTCTTATGAACATGGAATTGTTTATATATTGAATATATTGATTTCATATAAGTATGGAGTACATTGGATATTTATTTTTCTATTTTTTGCAATACTTTACTAAGAAGAATGTATTTCAACTCCATCCAGGTAAATGTAAAAAATGTAAAGTCTCCATCTTTTTAATGGTTGCATAATATTCCATGATACACACACACACACACACACACACACACACACACACCACAGTTTGTTAATCCATTCATGGGTTGATGGGCACTTAGGCTGCTTCCACAACTTGGCGATTATGAATTGAGCTGCAATAAACACTCTAGTGCAAATGTCTTTATGGTAAAACGATTTTTGTTCTTCTGGGTGGATACCCAGTAATGGGATTGCAGGGTTAAATGCAAGGTAAGAGGATCTCTTGAGTCCAAGAGTTTTGAGGTTGCTATGAGCTATGACACTGCAGCACTCTACCCAGGGTGAGAGAGTGAGACTCTGTCTCCAAAAAAAAAAAAAAAATTAATTAAAAAATAAAATAAAATAAAATAATTTGTTAGGGTAGCAACTGTAGCTCAGTGGGTAGGGTGTTGGCCGTATACATCTAGGCTAGTGGGTTCAAATCCAGCCTGGGCCAGCTAAACAACAATGACAACTGCAACAAAAAAATAGCAGGGCATTGTGGTAGGTGCCTATAGTTCCAGCTACTTGGGAGGCTGAGACAAGAGAATTGCTTAAGCCCAAGAGTTTGAGGTTGCTGTGAGTTGTGATGCCACAGCTCTCTACACAGGACGACATAGTGAGATTCTGTCTCAAAAAAAAAAAAAAATCTGTTTGAACTGAAAACTCTTGCCCTTGAAGAGACATTAGAATCTATCAATAATGGGCTTTTAGTTGAACTCCATTTTTATTTCCATTCACTCTGTGGAAGTTCAGTACCTATTTTTATATCGCATATTTTTATTTAAGGCATAGGAATTCACTTCAGCTAACAAGCTACGGTCTATTACAATGAAGACTAGAACCTTGATTTGTTCTTTTCAGCTTCAGGCCATTCATTTTTTTTTCTTTCTGGTCAATGTAGAGAACCAAAAAAACCTGAGTATACAACTCTACTCTTTTTTTTTTCCTTTATGAGACACTGTCTCTTGTTGCCCCAGGCTAGAGTATAGTGGCATCATCATAACTCACAGCAACCTCAAACTCCTGAGCTCAAGCCATCTTCCTGCCTCATCCTCCTAGTAGCTGGGGATACAAGTGCATACCATTATGCCTGGCTATTTTTTTCTATTTTTTGTAGACATGGCGTGTTACTTGTCCTAGGACTGATCTCAAACCCCTGAACTCAAGCAAATCTCCTGCCTTGGTCTCCCAGAGTGTTGGGATTACAGGAGTGAGCCAACAATTCTACTCTTAAGGTCTAATTCTGTAGCACAGGGCAGGTTATTTTATTCATTTTAAAATGGGTATAATAATACATCTCTTATAGGGTGGTGGTAGGAGTTACAGAGAAGATAAGTAAGACATCTAGGACAGTGGCTGGTATTTAGAGAGGGCTCAGTAAATGACAGCTATTAGTGTGATTAGGAATCTCCTGTTCTCCTGAACCCAAATCCCTTGGATTTCCTTTTTGAGACTGTACTACTGTTCAATTTACCAATTTAAAACAGAGAACCATGTCATAGTCATAGCCAGTATTTTCTTTTCAACAGGCACATATCTTAAATTCTTTAGTCTGTCTCTCTCTCTCTCTTTCTTTTTTTGAGAGGGGGAAGAGTGTCAGGGGAAGAGATGAGAAAGAGAGAGAAGAGAGCAGGGAGCAGGGAGTGAGAGGACTTTAATTTTTCTTCATGGCTCGGTTCTGTGTCCCCCTGTAAGTTGAAAAGTAAAGCAACTCTGTCCTAGGAAACACCCCAAGCAATGTTTTCCAACCCATAGGAAAAAAGGTTAGAGTGAATTTACAAGTTATTTGTGAATTAAGAATTTCCCACTGAATAAATAGGCATATGACTACTTGAACTGCTCTCTGTCAGCAGAACACAGTAAAAGCAAGTCCACATAAACTCATGGGCTGACGAGATTCTCCTTAAAAGATCTAATTATTTCCAGACATGTATACCATGTGGCTCCCTCCCATCCCTAGTCCCATAGCTTCTGCTTTAGGAAAGTCTTTCTGGTTTATCCTCTCTTCTAATTCCTACAACTAGCATCTAGAATTTAGACACCTTTTTTCAAGGGCTATTAATTTAGTCTTTGGGCAGATTCCTATGGGCCTGGAATTGAAATTATTGCTAGGAATACAGTGGCAAACAAAACAGACATTATCTCTGCCCTCCCAGAGCTTACAATCTAGTGCAGGAAGGCAGATAAATAATCAAACAATAAAAATATAATTATAAACTGTGGCAAATGCTGTGAATAAAGAATACAGGGTATCAAGAGGACCTGCTTAAGACTTTGTGGGTCAGAGAAGGCTTGTCTAGCAAAACGATGCTTAAAATGAGGCTTGAAAGGTGAATTAAAAAGAAGTTAAACAGATGAAGAGTAGGAAACAACATTCTAGGCAGAGAGATTGGCATGACACACAAAGATGGTTGGTATCTCAGGAAAACTGAAAGAACACCAGTGTGGCTGAAAGTATCCTTCATATGTAACAACCTGGAGTCCATTTGGTGATCCTGATATGAACAATTTCAGGGGTGTGGTAAGAAAAGAGGTTAGATGGAGAGGGTTCAAGAGTGAATAGAAAATTTGGTGGAGACAGCGTATGTGGCCAGTGAAGGCTAGCTGTTAAAAGAATAGAGAAATGGGGCTTAGCGCCTGTAGCACAGTGGTTATGGAGCCAGCCACATGAGCCACATGCACAGAGGCTGGGGGGTTCAAGCCCGGCCCCGGTCAGCTAAACAACAATGACAACTGCAACAAGAAAATAGCTGGGCGTTGGGGCAAGTGCCTGTAGTCCCAGCTACTTGGGAGGCTGAGGCAAGAAAATCTCTTAAGTCCAAGAGTTGGAGGTTGCTGTGAGCCATGATGCCACTGTACTCTACCAAGGGTGACATAGTTAGACTCTTTCTCAAAAAAAAAAAAAAAAAAAAAGAGTAGAGAAATGGGAGAGAAAGAAACCTGTGATATGAAGTCAAGAAATCTATCTTCGGTTCAGTGCCTGTGGCTCAAGCAGCTAGGGCGCCAGTCACATACACCAGAGCTGGTGGGTTCAAATCCAGCCTGGCCCTGCCAAACAATGACAACTACAACCAAAAAATAGCCAGGCGTTGTGGTGGGCGCCTGTAGCCCCAGCTACTTGGGAGGCTGAGGCAAGAGAATCGCTTAAGCCTAGGAGTTGGAGGTTGCTGTGAGCTGTGACGCCATGGCACTCTACCCAGAGCAACAGCTTGAGGCTCTGTCTCCCCCCCCCAAAAAAATTTATCTTTAAATTAACATTTATTTTATCACATTAATATATGTACATGGTTACAAAGTCAAATAGTACTATACAGTTTATGATAAAAAAAAAAAAAGCAATACCCCCCAGCTGAAAAACACTACTTTCAAATCCTTTAGCCATTTAACTGGCATTTATGTCCATGTTTCTAATTGATATGCTTATTTAACTATTTCTTGATTTTGAACATCTTTTGACATTCTAACATGGAAGACAAAGACTTAAAATTGTTATACCCACCTTCTTCACAATTTCTGGTTAAATTAACATCCAATGTTTACTATGACTTGGTAGTTTTTGATTCCTTATTACTACTATAGAATTCACAATATGACTTTTAACACTTGACTCTCTTTTGGTTTTAGTTTTCTATATATTTATCCCTTAGTCTTCCCAAAGTCTTTAGCAGAACTGTAATAATCTTCCCAAACTGTAAAAATCTCTGCTGATACATAAGTTTACAAATGGTCAAATATAGTTCCCCCCTACTTTTTTTGGGGGGGGGGTGGAGATTTTCCTTCCAGAACTTTCTATTCTCCTGCTACTTCCTGCTACTTCCTGAACAGACTCCTCTTTGGGTTTGCAACACCCTATTGCACTGGGCTTCTCTTTATCATCATTATAGGAATATAATAAAGACTCAAGTCTTTAAAATGTCAAATCCTTTAATTCAGTAACTCCACTTCTAGAATTCTATCCTCAGGAAATTATCAGAAATGTGAACCAATATTTTTGCATAAAGTTGTTAATCTTAGAATTTATTAGAAAAGTCAGAAACTATAAAAAAGGTACAACATTTGGGTTAAGTAATGTATGGCTTATTCAAAAAACAGATTTATTACTGATTTTTGGCTATTAAAAATTTGACCTCCAAGTACTGTCCAATGATTTTTTCATTTTATACTGGTTTTTATTTTCTAGACTCTCCACTATGAGTATCTATTTAATCTAAGATTATTCAGAAAAATAATATAAAACATTTTTTTCAGAACATTTTTAAATAAAATAAAGGAGATTTTAATTTTTTTTTTTTGAGACAGAGCCTCAAGCTGTCACCCTGGTTAGAGTGCTGTGGCATCACAGCTCACAGCAACCTCCAATTCCTGGGCTCAAGCAAGTCTCCTGCCTCCGCCTGCCAAGTAGCTGGGACTACAGACGCCCACCACAACGCCTGGCCATTTATTTTTTGGTTGCAGCCATCATTGTTGTTTGGCAGGCCTGGGCTAGATTCGAACGCGCCAGCTCAGGTATACGTGGCTGGCACCTTAGCCCATTGAGCCACAGGCACCGAGCCGAGATTTTAATTTTTTCTTGAGACAGAGTCTCACTCTGTGGCCCTGGTAGAGTGCCATGGTGTCATAGCTCATAGCCACCTCAAACTCTTAGGCTTGAGTAATCCTCTTGCTTCTGCCTCTTGAGTATGCTGGGACTATAGGCACCTGCCATGATGCTTGCCTAGTTTTTTTATTTTTCATAGAGACAGGGTCTTGCTCTTGTTCAGGCTGGTCTCAAATTCTTGAGCTCAGGCAATTCAGCTGCCTCAGCCTCCCAAAGTACGAGGATTACAGGTGTGCGCCACTGTGCCTGGCTTAAAGGAGATTTTTTAAGTTTCAAAGGGAAATATACCCTTCATTTCATCTTTCTCTAGAAAAAGACATTTAAGTTTAAACATTTTCTAGGTTAAAGTGTGGGCAGCTAATATCATTTCCTTAGAACTATTCTCCATAACCCCCCTTAATTTTGAGTTAGCGAGAGCTTTATAATCCTAATGTTTAAAGGAAGAAAACACAGTGTGATATCCCAACTTACGTTCTTTTTTTTTTTTTTTTTGAGACAGAGCCTCAAGCTGTCACCCCTGGATAGAGTGCTGTGGCATCCACAGCTCACAGCAACCTCCAATTCCTGGGCTCAAGCGAGTCTCTTGCCTCCCCCTCCCAAGTAGCTGGGACTACAGGCGCCCGCCACAACGCCCGGCCATTTTTTGGTTGTAGCCGTCATTGTTGATTGGCGGCCCGGGCTGGATTTGAACCCGCCAGCTCAGGTGTACGTGGCTGGCACCTTAGCCCGTTGAGCCACAGGTGCCGAGCCGATATCCCAACTTACGTTCTTACCAGCTTCATTTGGCTTTCAATTCTTGGGTCTGATGCACCAGGGCTTTTTCTTAAATGAAAAAGAAAAAAGCCCTTACATGAGAGACAATAGAGTCTGGGTCTAAGAGTAGTGCTACTCAAAGTGTGGTCTGGGGATCAGGAGAATCAGCCTCACCTGGGAAATTATTAGGCAAAGGTAAATACTTGGACTCCATGCCAGACTTTGAATCGGAATTTCAGGGGTGATCCAGGTGATTTCATTTTTCTTTAGTATCCTAAAGTTAGAGAAGCACAGGTCTAGAAGAAATTAAACAAAGAGGCCAATAGTACTCAAGGAGTAGGAGGTGCAAAGCCTCTCCCTCAATGTTCAATGTATATATATATAAATTTTTTTTTTTTTTTGAGACAGAGCCTCAAGCTGTCACCCTGGATAGAGTGCCGTAGCATCACAGCTCACAGCAACCTCCAATTTCTGGGCTCAAGCGAGTCTCTTGCCTCCGCTTCCCAAGTAGCTGGGACTACAGGCACCCGCCACAACGCCCGGCCAGTTTTTGGTTGCAGCTGTCGTTGTTTGGTAGGCCTGGGCTGGATTTGAACCCGCCAGCTCAGGTGTATGTGGCTGGTGTCTTAGCCCGTTGAGCCACAGGCGCTGAGCCCAATGTATATATTTTTTTAAGAGCATAAAATTATTATTAAATATTCTAAAAATGAAGATTATTTTCATATTATAAACTATGCAGTATGGCTAGAAAAAAAAATTTCTTGACTCCATACTAGAATAAGTTGACAAACTAGCATAGAATCTACAATTCATTCCGCATTCCACACAGCTCACAGGATTTCACATAGTTGATTTGAAGACTGTATATATGCAGTATATATATATATATATATATACACACATATATGTATATATATATTTTATTTCTCTTGAACTATGGCTGGCAACTAGTTGGTGGTCAATTAAAGATGATTATAGGATTCCAAACCCAATAATTTCTCTTTACCTCTTTCTATTTTGTAGGCAAGACTCAGAGAATATCTGTACCAGTGACTTTCAAACTGTGCTTTATAAAGCTCCCTCAGGGGACTGGGAAAGGGAGTGAAAGGGGTACAGAGGAAAGGAGAGAGAGAAATAAACAGATTAGACTCTATTTTTCCCAATTTCATGCCTTCAACCAAAACAGCTCAGCTTCTATCTTTTTGCATCCCCTTCCTGATGAATATGCTTGAACAAAGGGCCCCTCTTTTTAAAAAAATGTTTAAAATTTTTGTTTTTTTGTTTTTCTCTATTCTCTACTATAGATTTTCACACCCCAATAAAAAGTCATAGCTGTCTTTTTCACCTGGTTGTCAGAAAAGAGTCAAAAGTGCATAAGGAGGCAGGTGGTCTGCTCCTAGAATCACTATTATTAGGGATAGCTAACTAATAAGGTTGCAGGGTGCTGTGTTGGATATTAGGCAAAGAACATCATATAAATCATTATATAAACTGAAGTAGACACTATGCTCTCTGAGAAGTTAATTATAGCTATTCATACAAAGAGAATATTTTCAAGAACTAGAATAGCAGCTCGGCGCCTGTGGCTCAGTGGGCTAAGGCGCCAGCCACGTACACCTGAGCTGGCGGGTTCGAATCCAGCCTGGGCCCGCCAAACAACAATGACGGCTGCAACCTAAAAATGGCCAGGCGTTGTGGTGGGCGCCTGTAGTCCCAGCTACTTGGGAGGCGGAGGCAGGAGACTCGCTTGAGCCCAGGAATTGGAGGTTGCTGTGAGCTGTGATGCCATGGCACTCTATCCAGGGTGACAGCTTGAGGCTCTGTCTCAAAATAATAAAAAATAAATAAATAAATAAATAAAGAAAGAAAGAAATAAAAGAACAACAAAAGCCCCAAAGTGCAACAGATACAAAGACCAGTGAATTTTCATGTGACAGAACAGAAAAAGTTCACAGATTCTACATTGCAGCTAACTTTTTAAGAACTGAGTCTTGGATTTTTTTGTATACTTCACCCCCTAATGACCACATCATAATGGAGTGAATGAAGGAGCACATAAGAGAATCCAGCTGTCTCCTAGGGCCAGACATTAAAGAGATCTTTAAAAATCTAAAATATCGGTTTGGTGCCTATAGCACAGTGGTTATGGCACCAGCCACATACACCGAAGTTGGCGGGTTCGAACCTAGCCTGGATTGGCTAAAACAACAATGACAGCTGCAACAAAAAATAGCTGGGCATTGTGGCGGGCGCCTGTAGTCCCAGCTACTTGAGAGGCTGAGGCAAGACAATCGCTTAAGCCCCAGAGTTTGAGGTTGCTGTGAGCTGTGATGCTACAGCACTCTACTGAGGGTGACATAAGTGGGACTCTGTCTCCAAAAAAAAAAAAAAAATATATATATATATATATATAAAATATCAGCACTCCTCTCACTTTTGTTTTGCTTTGGGAAATACTGCTATTTGCCACCAGAATGCTATTTATATTTATAGGTAATAGACGTATTATAAACAGAAGCTCATTGCAGTCCTCAATAATTTGAGAGCATAAGGAGCTCTGTGACCAAAAGTTTAAAAAGTACTGTTCAAGACAGAGCCCCATGGGCTGGGGAAGGGATCGGAGCTATCCTGTAGATCACACAGGCTTCTTTTCTGGGTGGGTGATCAGTGTCAGTTCTGCATCCCTGTGCAGGAGGTGCCTGTCTGAATGATAGGCTTGCCTTTCTAGCCGTGTGGCTTTGGACAAGTTGCAGTCTCTATGCACCTTGGTTTTCTCGCATTAAAACCTGGCCCAGAGGTCTGGGAGTAGGGCGGTAAGAGAAATGTCTTATGTTTCCTCTGGCTTTAACATGTTCATATTTAATCCATGTTGGCTGCATTTACTCCTTGGAAAGTGAGAATTAAACAGTGAGAGAAGGTCTCAGGGAAAAGGTGACGCTTAGAGCTGAACAAGGGTTGCCTGTGAGGCAGGAAGGACATTTAAAAGTGGGACCACTGCATCTTACAGATGAGTAAACTGAGGCAGCAGTGACTGGTTAAGGCTCAATTACATTCATCCTGGATCCCAGACTGTTATAACCTGTAGCTGGGGATAACAGCAGTGACTTCATCCGGGGTCTTTTCCTGGGATTTATTGAGCAACTGAGGTCACTGGCTGTGGGCCACCTACCTCTTAACACTGAACAGTTAGTCTGCAAGGAAGACACTGTGTGTGTTTATTTTAGTTGCTCCTGTATAACTTCCGGCTGCTTTTCTCAGAGCAACCATGCTTTAAAAAGAGTCTCTCTGTGTATATTTCCCCACTTTGAGCCGTGAAATGTACTGAGATCTGTTTTTTCTAATTGGAAATATCTTCATATTGTCCTGAGGTACTGCACGTCTTGTTAGAAAATGCGCAAAAGTCCGATTGGGGGAATTAAATGAACTAATGCATGCAAAGCACTGAGCATTTTGACTCAGTAATAATAAAAAGTTAAAGGAATACATTATGATGATGCTTAGTTTTATCACCCTTGAGCAGTTTTGATAGTGGATTTGTATTAACTCACAATATTCCAGCTTATTCTGCAACTGCAGTGCCTTGTGTTCTTTCTGTGTGCCAGGAGCAGCAGTAAGTTTTATGTCCTAGGATTAGCGTGGTTAGAAATGCATGTGATACTGCCTCCCAAACACGCCTGCAGACCAGGGCACAGCCTGTGAAAAGTTTCCAGTGGTCCTTGTTTGTTTTTTTTTTTTGAGACAGAGTCTCAAGGTATCACCCTGGGTAGAGTGCCATACTGTCATAGCTCACAGGAACCGCAAACTCTTGGGCTTAAGTGATTCTCTTTCCTCCGCCTCCCAAGTAGCTGGGACTACAGGTGCCCACCACAATGCCCGGCTGTTTTTTGATTGCAGTTGTCATTGTTGTTTAACAGACCTGGGCCGGGCTTGAACCCGCCACCTTCGATGTATGTGGCTGGCGCCTTACTCACTGAGCTACGGGTGCTGAGCCACAAATGGCCCTTGTTAAGAAGAAAAAAAAAGAAGGTTAATATGTTGAGATACCCATGAAGCTAAATGAAGCTAAATGGTCAAGGAACCACCCTTCTTTGACAGTATGTCCCTCCTATGTATTTTCCTTCCTTCCTTCCTTCCTTCCTTCCTTCCTTCCTTCCTCTCTCTTTCTTTCTCTCTCTCTCTCTCTCTCCTTTCTTTTCTTTCTTTGCCTCAAGCTGTCACCCTGGATAGAGTGCTGTGGCATCACAGCTCACACAACCTCCAATTCCTGGGTTCAAGCGAGTCTCCTGCCTCCGCCTCCCAAGTAGCTGGGACTACGGGCGCCCGCCACAACGCCCGGCTAGTTTTTGGTTGCAGCCGTCATTGTTGTTTGGTGGGCCCGGGCTGGATTCGAACCTGCCAGCTCAGGTGTACGTGGCTGGCGCCTTAGCCCGTTGAGCCACAGGCGCCAAGCCTGTCCTTCCTATATTTTTAGGAGGAAAGTATTTCATTTTGTGAAGTAAGAGTGTGAGCGGGTAGTAAAGTAAAAAGTTATGATCTGTGTGTCAGCCCTTAACATTTTAATGAGTGTCATGTTTAAAACCTCATTGGTCTTGTGAAATCCAAAAGCCTGGTGGTGGATAAAGCTGTAAATATCAGGGTTAGGAGAGGTCTTAGGGAGGCACCTTGCCTTCACTTAGAACCTGAGATTCTAGAGATAGTATGTGACTTGCCTAAGGTCACACAACAGATTTGAGGCAAGTCAGAGATAAAACCCACAGGACGGTCATACAAGCCCCAGAGTTGAGTCAGCCACACCTGGGTTCAAATCTTGCTTCTGCTTCTTATGAGCTGATCTCTTTATCTGTGCAACTGGGGTACCAACCTAAGGGTTCACAGGAGGATTTAATGAGATAGTTTAGGAGAAATCTGGCAAATTTCTCCTTCCCTCTTCTCCTTGCCTCCCCTCCCCCTGCTAAGAAGTATGTCCTTGTGATGTGTCAGTGAGCAACAACAGTCAGAAGGCTTTTATTTTTAGCAAAGTCTCTGTATTTACTACTTAACGATTCTAAGTAATATTAGCTGTTACTTGTGTTGGCTTCTCAGCTCTCTCCAGGTGTTCTTTCTTTTCAACTGTTGAATGATTTCGAAGATCTAAGAAGAGCTTTGAGACCCTTCTACCAGCCTCTCTGTTCTCAATCCCAGGCATAGGTCAAGGATTTTGTGCAGGGTCAAAGGCTATGTAGTAGCTTGGTCTTGCCTCGCTCCATTGGGGTGATCTGCCCCCCTTCTTGAAGACTCAAGATGATTGACAGTGATAATATTTAATTATAGTGTTTTCTTTTTCATGGGGGGCACCAAGAGGCAGCCTTTTAACAGATATCACAGAGTAGCAAGCATGCAGAAATTCTTATGTCATATGAGCAGATTTCAGGACCAAAGAACATCTCATGCTCTCTCTTGATGCTTGGTAATAACTGACATCAATTATCTTGTGGGGATGGAGTGGCCCCTACCTCAGCCAGGCTGTACCATGTTCTCTGGTGACAGTTTATTGACTGCCTATGTTCATAGATGAAGGAGGTATATAGTAATTTGACAAATGGCCCCAAATGCCCTTGGCTTGCTGCCAAAGGATTGTCCTTGGGACCTGGGCACAATGATGTATGAAAAATGCTCACTTTCATTTTTGGTGTCCAGTGGACCCTTTGTAGATGGTGGTCCTCAGAGCCTGCATTCCCGCTCTAGCCAGGTCCTGAGGTCACTACATGTTATTTGAGTATCTACTTCTTAAGCCTCTTTGATGTTCTGCAGGACAGATGAATTAGATACCTGTGATAGGCTAATTTGTGCACAAGGCTGTTTGCTCTTCCTCCTGTGTGAAGAGGAGGAATCACACGTGGATTCTCTCCTAAGGCTTATTATGGTTGGCAAGCAGCAATGTTAGCAGACGTAGTTTCCATCCTGGCATGCCACATAAAGAAAATTTACGTTGTATTGGCATCAGCCACGTTGGCTGACATGCTTCGCTGTAGAACTCTTCGAAGAGTTGATTATCTAAAATTTATTCAGGTAACACACTTCTCTATCTCTTCATTTCCGTGCTATTCATTTGTCATTCCTGGTCAGCATGTTATGCAGCCAGGAGGGCTGTCTGCTATCTTTGAAAACCACTTTGAACATGACATTTTGGTTGTTTATTCACATATTATTCAAATATGTGTTGAATTAATAAAACTACATTTAGAAAAGAATAGTAGAAGGAAGCTGTGTTCCTTGCGGAAATTGTGACAAGCACAGAAACACATTAAAAAAGAGTAAATGTTGGCCTAGCACCTAACATTGAAAGAGACCCTTTCTAATGAATGATTCTGTGTCTTTTCAGTCTTTTTCTTCCTTTTTTTTTTTTTTTTGAGAAGGGGTCTTTCCATAAGGTGCCCAGGCTGGTCTTGAACTCTTGGGCTCAAGCAGTCTTCCTGCCTCAGCCTCCTGAGTAGCTGGGATTACAGGCGTCCACCACAGTGCCCTGCTACTTTTTTGTTGCGGTTTGGCTGGGGCCAGGTTTGAACCCACCACCTTTGCCACATATGAATTTTTTTTTTTTTTTGAGACAGAGCCTCAAGCTGTCACCCTGGATAGAGTTCTGTGGCATCACAGCTCGCAGCAACCTCCATTTCCTGGGCTCAAGTGAGTCTCCTGCCTCCACCTCCCAAGTAGCTGGGATTACAGGCATCCGCCACTGGCCATTTTTTGGTTGCAGCCGTCATTGTCGTTTGGCGGGCCCAGGCTGGATTCGAACCCGCCAGCTCAGGTGTACATGGCTGGCGCCTTAGCCCGCTGAGCCACAGGTGCCAAGCCGCCACATATGAATTTTTAAATGGAGTTCATGCATTTCATTCAAAGGGCTCCTGTGAGACAAGAAATATAAACTGCTTAGCACAGTGGCACCCAGTGCTGTTCACTGTGAGCGGAAGGAATTTTTATGGGGGGAAGAAGGCAGAGTGCCTGGCTTTAGGCCTGGCTCCTCACATTCTGGCGTTAGGGCCTAGAACCAGCCATTGATGTGCAGTGCCTTGGTTTTCCCATCTGTGGAATGAGGGTCAGTATAGTACACTCCAAAACGTTATCATGCAGATTGAATGAAATAGCCCGTGTAGGTCCTCAGAGCAGTACTGCCCTGTGACAGCATTCGCTCCCACGTGCTCTTGCAGCACCTGCCCTGAGTGTCCTTAGCTGATTGACGGAGGAGGATCACAGCCGCAGGTGCCTGGTACCTACCCCTTCCTTTTGGTGCTTTCTTTTCTCTTGTCCAGTCTTTTGTTCTCTAAGGTTCAGGGAGGAAAGTAAGGGTGGTTTCTCCCTCCCAGACATGTGGCCCATGTTGGTCTCCTCTCTTGAGGCTCTTGGCACTTCACAGAGCCTGGCAACTGGTTTTCATTTCTGCCATGCTCTTGAAGTCACCCCCAAGGAGAAGGCTTTGGTGTGTTCCAGCCGGGGCCCAGCGCAGTGGCCCTCTTGAGAGACAGATCTGTGCACCGGGTTGGCCTCCTGCACCTCTGTTGTCCTCACAGACCAGTGGTGGGTGCATGCTGGGCTTGCTGGCTTCTTTTCTGTGTTACTGGAAAGTTACTCTGACCCCTGCGCCTCCCTGTCCTGGAAGGTTCATCTGTGTGGCCGGGGATGCACCTTTTTACTTCTCTGGGAAGAGCAGTGGGCTCCATGTGGGTGTGGTCTGGGGGGCCCTGGCTTTCCCCTCTTAGGGTTTCCTCTGATCCCGGTGCCCTGGAGCAGTCTTGTCAACTGGTCCTGCTCACCTGGGCATGTGGCCAACGCTGTCTCCATGTGTCTGAGTCATTCAGACCTGTCTTTGTCCTGCCGGTGCTGCGTCCTCAGGACTTCCAGCATTTTAGGGAGGGCCCAGCCTACCCTACTCTAGAGGATGAGTGTAGGGGAGGTGCATGTGACACACCACATTCTGGAGAGTTCCGACAGCGCATTTACTTGCTTGCCTTGGAGGGATTCTTCAATCTGCAATCCTTGATGAAACAAAATGTGTGTGGTTTCTTTTTTTTTTTTTTTTGAGACAGAGCCTCAGGCTGTCACCCTGGATAGAGCGCTGTGGCATCACAGCTCACAGCAATCTCCAATTCCTGGGCTCAGGCGAGTCTCTTGCCTCCGCCTCCCAAGTAGCTGGGACTACAGGCGCCCGCCACAACGCCCGGCCATTTTTTTTTTTTTTTTTTGGTTCCAGCCATCATTGTTGTTTGGCGGCCCTGGCTGGATTTGAACCCGCCAGCTCAGGTGTACATGGCTGGTGCCTTAGCCCGTTGAGCCATAGGCGCTGAGCCACCATCTCACTTTCTTCTTAAAAGCAAGTCTTGACTGGCCTCTGAGTGTTAACATGTAGTTTATGTGACTTTATTTTTCTGGTCTGGATTTGACCTTTTCCTCTTTCAGGTGATCGAAACATTTTTCAAAGTCATCTGCTTCCTCAGGGTTAGTGTCAAGAGAGGCCTAAGGGAACCAACCATAGTGAAGTCAGCTCTTTGGAGAGGTAGTTGCTGAACACATTAAGATGGCATCTTACTTCTGAAAAATCTTAAATGTGTACTTTGGTGGATAGAAACATTTCATGGCCCATGTGAAAAGTGAAGTCTGCAAAGGACTAGTGGATGCTGTCTCACTGGATCTTTAGGCACTTCTGTGAAGTTAGGAGGCAGGAGAGACAGTTCTCAGTTTATGGAGAACTCTCTGTCCTCTCCTCTCTCCTCCCCACCGCACCCCTCCTCTCCCCTTTCCCCTCCCCTGCCCTCCTCTTCCCTCTCCTCACCTCTTCCCCTTCCCCTCTCCTCTTCCTTCCCTTTCTCCCTCCCTCTTTTTTTTTTTCTGAGACAGAGCCTCAAGCTGTCACCCAGGTAGAGTGCCGTGGCGTCAAAGCTCACAGCAACCTCCAATTCCTGGGCTCAAGCAAGTCTCTTGCCTCCGCCTCCCAAGTAGCTGAGACTACAGGGACCTGCCACAGCACCCGGCTATTTTTTGGTTATACTTATCATTGTTGTTTGGCAAGCTGGATTTGAACCCGCCAGCTCTGGTGTATGTGGCTGGCGCCTTAGCCGACTGAGCTACAAGCGCCGAGCTGTTCCTCCTTCTTCGAAGGCCTCTCAGAATTGAGGTTATCAGCACCTCCTGTCCCTACCATACTCATAGGCCTGTGGACCCAGCCAGGTCATAACCCTGTCCCTTTCCCTCCTAGTTAAGGAGACCTGTTAAACCACGCAAGCAGTGGTTGTTTGGAGAGCCTTGAATTTGCTCAGCTTCAACAAGAAGGCAGGCCAAGCTTTTTAGAAACACATTACAGGAAGTATTTCTTGTGACTGATGGCAGCTCCCTTTCTGTTGCTACCTTCTCAGCTAAGAACCACTTTTCCAGAAGCTACTGATCAGCTGCTAATCAGATATAACAATTGGTTCTAGGGCAGTGGTTCTCAACCTGTGGGTCGCGACCCCTTTGTAACAATGAAAATACTTGCCAGCATTAGGAAGATTGAGAACCCTTGTTCTAGGGTGTTTGTGGATGCTCATGGGGAGATTTATAATAATGATCTCCATTCTCCTTTAAATGACAGCAGTGTTGCTGGGGGTGTACTTATGTACCCAGCCTGCAGGTATTTATTGAGTACCTATTGTATGCAGAACTCAAGAGGGAACAAAGGAACTGATGAGGTGTGTTTCTTGACTTGAGCTAACTGGCGAGATAAAGTGAGGACCTCACACCTTACCAAGTGGTAGGAGCTAGGCACTCAGCACCGGGGGAAGCTCAGTGGCCAAGAAGAGGAGGGCTGTGACTCGGTGCCTCCCACCTGGCAGTGTGGCCTTGGACGATCCACCAACTTCTATAGTTCTCTGTGTGATTGGAGCGATGTCTGGCACCCAGGGATCACCTGATAAATGTTAGCTGCTGTCCTTGTCCTTGAGGATGATGACACTGGACTGTGTCAGTGGTTTAAAAATTGTTATCACATAATAACTTAAAAATCAGAAAGAGTGGGGTTGCATTACAAGTCCAGTACCAGAGTGGACTCCAGGGAACCCAGCGCCCAGTTATCCCAGTGGCCTGGCCATGTTCTCTGACCACCACGCCCTGCCCCCAGACCTCCTTGGCCCCGCCCCTGACCACTGGGCCCCGCCCCTACCAACCGCGCCCCGCCCCCTGACAACCATGCCCCGCCCCCCACTCCCCGCTGTTCTCCAGGTCTCAGCAGGAAGACGCTTTCTGTGCAACATCTCCAGGGCAGCATGTTGTTTAGTTTGGATGGATAAGGTGGTCTGTCACCCAGTTTTCTGTGACTTGCTTTTTTTCGCCTGTTATTGTCTATTTTTATTCATCCACATTGTCCTGTTGCTGCAGTTTATTCTTTTTCCTTGCCATAAATAAACTGTTCATTGGCACGATAGCCTGCAGTTTATCTATTTTCCTGGCTTTTCCCACTTCATCTGGCTATTTCCCGTGATGCTGCTGGGAACATGCCTGGGTACATCTTCTGGCGCACCCAGTACCTGTATGTGGTGAGAGTGCCTGAAATCTGCCCTCGTAGCCATTTCCCAGGATACAGTATGGTATCGTCAGCTGCAGCCCTTATGCCACACAGTAGGTCTCTGGACTTACTCATGCTACGTAACAGCAGGCTCATCCCTTTGACCTGCGTGCCCCCATTTCCACTCATGTCTAGAAACCACCGTTCTACTCTCTGTCACCACAAGTTCGTTGCTTTTTGAGGTCCCACATTTCAGTGAAGTCATGCAGTGTTTGTCTTTCTGTGTCTGGCTTATTCACTTAGCACAATGTTCCTTGGGTCCATCCACGTAGTTGACAATGGCAGGATCTCTTTCTTTGTAAAGGCTGAATAATATTTCATTGTATGTGTGTGTGTATCTGCCACATTTATTTATGTATTCATCCATTGAGCAACACGTAGGTTGTTTCCATATCTTGGCTATTGTGAACAGTGGGGCAGTGAACATGGGCAGATTGCCATGACTGAGTTAAGGAACTTCCCTTCCAGTCTGAGTTTGCTAGCAGCTTTCCGTATATCATTGTGGGATATTGTCAAATGCTTTTTCTGCATTCACTGAGATGACCTTGTGTGTGTGTGTTTTTTTAATCTGATAATATAAATGGCATATATTTTCTATTTTTAAACCATTCTTGCATTCCTGGTATAAATCAACTTGGTATGATAGTGGTTTTTTATTTTTTTTTATTTTTGAAGCAGAGTCTCACTCTGTTGCTGTTGGTAGAGTGCCGTTGCATCATAGCTCACAGCAACCTCAAACTCTTGGGCTCAAGTGATTCTCTTGTCTCAGCCTCCTGAGTAGTTGAGACTACAGGCAGCCACCACAACACCCAGCTGTTTTTAGA
Organism: Perodicticus potto; assembly: GCA_963574655.1. NCBI lineage: Eukaryota > Metazoa > Chordata > Mammalia > Primates > Lorisidae > Perodicticus > Perodicticus potto. The sequence goes on along the minus strand of CAUYRH010063279.1, from coordinate 13,333 downwards.
GACAGGGTCTTGATTTTGCTCAGGCTGGTCTCACACTCCTGAGCTCAGGCAGTGCACCTGCCTTGGCCTCCCAGAATGCTAGGATTACAGGCATGAGCCACCGCGCCCAGCAGTGGTGTTGTATTTTTATGCATTGCTGAATTTGTTTTTACCAGTACTTGTCTGGGATATTTGCACTTGTGTTTATGTAAATGATTGGCCTGTAACTTTCCTTTCTTATATTTTCCTTGTCTGTCTTGGTATCAAGATATATTGGCTTCATAGAATGAGGGAATATTCGTCCTTTAAAAAATTTCTTTACAGGGGTTTGTCTAAGGTTAGAGTATAGATGAGTAGTTTAAAAGCTTCCCTAAAGGGCGGCGCCTGTTGCTCAGTGAGTAGGGTGCTGGTCCCATACGCCGGAGGTGGCAGGTTCAAACCCAGCCCTGGCCAAAAACTGCAAAAAAAAAAAGAAAAAAAAAACACTTGGGCGGTGCCTGTGGCTCATTGAGTAGGGCTCCAGCCTCATATACCGAGGGTGGCGGGTTCCTACCTGGCCTCCGGCCAAACTGCAACAACAAAAATTATAGCTGGCTGTTGTGGTAGGCACCTGTGGTCCCAGCTACTTGGGAGGCTGAGGCAAGAGAATCGCCTAAACCCAGGAGTTAGAGGTTGCTGTGAGGTGTGTGACGCCATGGCACTCTACCGAGGGCGATAAAGTGAGACTTTGTCTCTACAAAAAAAAAAAAAAAAGCTTTCCTAAGGAAATATTTTGTCATATGTTTCAAGAATCCCATTGAATGTTTGGCTCAAAGTTAAAAAAAAATATTTTTTATTTAAAATCCTTAACATTGGCAGCGATCCATGTGCTGGTTTGTCCTGCCAGCTTAACTTTTTAAATTTTTTTCAGCTTAACTTGTTTTTATCATGTCTTCAGGAGTAAAAACTCCACTCCTTGTTTAATGAAGATGAATAGTTATTAAACTTTCATCTGTATAAGTCAGAATTTTATTGATCTTGTACAACTAAATGAAACTCAGAAATGAATGAAATGTAGCAAATGATTTCACACTTTTGTGTTTGCCCAATTGCCTTTTTAAAATAGGTTGGTACTCTCTATGACAAGTAAATGTTGTGAGTTTGGAGTTTTAAAATTAAGGCTCCCTAATAGTATTATCTATTTCATCTGGGTTTATTTGGGCTTCTCAGAACATTTAATTTATCAGGAGGATTTTTGCTGTCCTAAAATGAAAATGGGAAACCACTGGCTGTTAATGGCTTCTGCGGCTCTCACAATCCATGATGAAGTGTTCTTTGATTAAGTGTCAAGATGAGTGGTGCAGACCTTTGACAGACACATGATTGTACTTGGAGAAAGCCCAGCATTCACTGCTGACCCTGCCATCGTGAGCAGGTGTTGAATGAGCTCAGTTCCCCTCAGCTCTTCTTTTTCCCTGGTGGATCATTGGCTCCTGAGTAAGATAGATGTATGCAATAGAAGAGCTGTTAATAGCATTTACTCTGTCTTAATCCTTTTTAATCCCATTCATATTTCAGCGTCTGAAACTTGGCAGGATGTCAGAAACCATAGTGCAAGCAGGGAAATTTTTCTTTGAACAGCAAGGACTAAGTACATTTTTTCCTCTTGATGTTTAATTTGTTAAAATATGTAAGAGTAGAAAATTCCCTCTTAGATCCCAAATAGAATACCACCAAGAGATGTTGCCAAAATGATCTTGCTGGAGCTTTTGATTATTTTGATTATTTTTATTTTTTGAGACAGAGCCTCAAGCTGTCACCCTGGAGAGAGTGCCATGGCATCACAGATCACAGCTCACAGCAACCTCCAATTCCTAGGTTCAAGCGAGTCTCCTGCCTCTGCCTCCCAAGTAGCTGGGACTACAGGCACCCGCCACAATGCCTGGCCATTTTTTGGTTGCAGCCCTCATTGTTGTTTGGGGGGGCCCAGGCTGGATTCGAATCCACCAGCTCAGGTGTATGTGGCTGGCACCTTAGCCGCTTGAGCCACAGGCGCTGAGCCTGATTATTTTTATTTTTAATGAATGGTGATAAAGTCATTTTATCAAGCCTAGCAAGTACCATAAGATCTTTCTGGCTATGGCGTAAGTTTACCGAGTGGGGAAGTCACTTGGACAGACTTGATGTCTGAGATCAAGCATTGTCCGATGTCACATCTGATGAGAATTTAGATTTTGTGCTCTTTCTTGATGAGACATTCATTAGCTTCTGTGTGGGGTTGTTGGCCCAAACTTTTGAATAAGTGGATAACTAAATCCTTGAAGATCTAATATAAGGAATTGGTAGAATCCCAATAAAATTCCCAGGAGACTTTGACTCTGATCTCTATTGAGATCTGTTAAATTTGAGATTGGATGAGCTTGTTTTTTTTTTTTTTGGACAGAGTTTCACTGTGTTGCCCTCGGTAGATTGCTGTGGCATCCCAGGTCACAGCAACCTCAAACTCTTGGGCTTGGGCTTGGGCTTAGGCAATTCTCTTGCCTCAGCCTCCCAAGTAGCTGGGAGTACAGGCGCCCGCCACAACAGCTGTTTTTTGTTGCAGTTGTCATTGTTGGTTAGCTGGCCCAGGCCAGCTTTGAACCGGCCAACTTTGGTGTATGTGGCTGGTGCTATAACCACTGTACTATAGGCGCTGAGCTGGGATGGGCTTTTTTTTTTTTTCTGTGTTTACTGCAATGGATGTGTGTATTTGAAGTCTGTATATAGCCTTTAAGGTTGTTTGGTGTGCAGAAGTTGTAATGGAGTGACTCCAAAATGCTGGATTTTGGATTGGAGTTTGGGTCAACTTCAGGGTAGCAAGGGATGGATGCCCAAGAACATGTTGTCTCCAACTTCCTGGCCCTCTTCTTTTGAGCTCTGGCCTTTATTGGGCAGAGATGGGTCTTGTCTGGAGGGGCAGCCTTTTCTGCCATTTGAATTCTTGCCCAGCCCTGGGGGTGTGAGGGCTGGCTGAGGCCCAGGGTGGGTTGGGGGTTGTCCAGGCCATTGTGGGAGGAAAGGCTGAGACTCCTTGATGAACATTTGGGGTTTGAGTCAGTTATGTATTTTAAAAAAATTACCCATTTTGGACTTGTCTGTGGAAGCAATTAGGGAGATCACAGGACTGTTTCTGATTCCTGATTCTGTCCAGTGTCTATTCAGAAAAATAGAAAACAGTCAACTAGAACAGGGGATTATTTGAGCACACACAGAGTCCTGTTGTCTCAGCAGCATGCTCTCAGACAATTTGCCTTTTAGTGAAGTTTAAGCCCATGAAAGGAAATAAAAAGTGTTTTATTAGATGGCAAAGAAAGATGGACTGGACTTATGAGACTTTGAGAATTCTAGCTTTTTCTTTGTTAACGCAAACTTTGGAAGAGAGTGACTCTTTCAATAATGCAATTTATTTGCACAATGTGGTAATTATTGTTCATAGTTAATAATTATCCTCAATTGGGTAAAATACTGTTGTGTGTTTGAGCAGAAGACAGGGAGGAGAAAGGAGAGAGTATCTTTTTGTTCAAAGTTAAATTTTGCTACTTCTGAAGATGATTGTATCTTACGGATGTACCCAGCTACTGTTTATTAAGCATCTACTTTGTACAGGACCTTGTGGAAATTCATGTTTGCCTGACCATAGGAGGTCAAGCAGCGTCATCGTTTCCCCCATGAATACGTGGAAACTTAAATTTCCAGAGTTGTTGTGACTCACCGCATGGCATACAGTTAGCGGTTGGCGGGACAGAGACTCGAATCCAGCTCTGACTCTCATAGCCATTCTTCTTTCTCTGTAACTGTAGACTCATTCAATTTAGCACAGTTCATTGCAGTTTCCAGAATATGTCTACATCCATCATGTCCTTTAATTGTTGATTTTGTTTCCTGAAAGCACACAAAGCAAACCAGGGGATCCACAAATGTGACCAGCAGTGTGCGGTGTGGTCAGAAGCCGCCAGCCAGTGGGCAAGATAAGGATTTGCTAGTTGCTGAGCAGTAGAGTATTGGTCTTCCTAGCCTGGATATGAAAAATGTTTCACGTTCTTAGGAAAATCACTCTTAGCCCACATTCCTATGTAGGCTGGTGGGATTACTTTCTAAGATTTGTCGGATTGCTGGATTTTTTGAAGAGAAAACTAGGAGAAGCTGTCAGAAGTTTATAGGGCATCTGAGGGAAGTTCTCTGGTCTGCCTTCTCCACCAAGACTAGTCTGTTTAGCCCAGCAGGAATGCACTGGGCATGCTCAGTCTGGATTCCAGAAGATCAAGGCTTGCTTTATTTGAAGATGATTAAAGAATGTCTTCCATTTTTTTCTGGGTTGAGTCTTTAAAACCAGACTAACTCCCAGGTCACCTCCTGGAGTTGTTCAGGCCCTTCCTGGAGGCTTATAGGTTGTGGTTCAGATCCAAGGGGCTGCCGTGGGATACCTCATCCTTTTTCATCAGCTGTTAAAGAACAGAGGCCCAGGCTGGTTCAAGTAGATAGGGGTGGGCCTTTTTTTTTTTTTTAACCAAATTTCCCCAGTGGTTCTGATACCTTCCAGTGTGTGAGGACCACTTCCTTGTTTTTTCTTGCCATTGTGTCTTTTTCTTGTGCTCGTCTTCTTGACTTGACTACTCCCCTCTGTTCTTCTCTCCAAATGAAATCCAGTTCTCATGCCCTGATTTCATCTTTCATCCTACCACCCTGGTCTCCAGGCAGCCAGCCCCCGACCCGCCCAATCAGGCCATGTGCCAGGCAGGAGGCAGAGTTCCCAAGGAGTTCCCAGCCAGTCAGAGCAAGTTCCAGTACCTGGAGGTAGGAGGTGAATGCTGGGTGCTGAGCAGACTCACTGAGGAAGGCCCTAGTGGTGCTGGGGAAAGGAGTTGGCAGGAGAATGAGCAGGAATTAATTGGGCAAAGGAGGGAGTGAAGAAGCTCTTGGTTTCTAGGCAGCAGGACCAGTGTGAGCCAAAGGAGGGACAACAGACAGCATGGATTACGCAGGGAATTGGAGGTATATTGAGACATGGAAAAATGCACCTGAAATGTGAGTTCCGCTCTTGAGATTCACAGTTTCCTTTAACACTAGCATTGATTACACCAGTTGTAGAAAGAAAAAGGTACGTATGTTGAAAAGTTCGGAAGAAGGCAAGGCGAAGATGTTCAAGGGATAGAATGTAAGATGTTGTTATCCTCTAATTAAGTGGCTCCACCTAAAGGGGGAAAATAATCAGTTGCTTCTTTCTTTGTCCCTTTTGCTGGCCTTTAAGCAATTTAAGACTGGGGAACTTTTCACTCTGTGACCCTGGAGTGCTCCTGGGGCCTGGCTTATGGAATACAGCCAGTGAATGTGGCGATGAACGAATGGGTTTCAGACCCACTTATTTTAGACCCACTTTCTAGGCCTTTTTGGTTAACTCTAAACAGAGACAGGTTGATAGAGATAATCCGTAAGATTTTATCCTCCTTTAGGACTAATCCACAGTCCCCACTGCTTGCTCTTGAGGCCCCCAAGTCCACACATGAGAGGCCAGGCCACCTCTGTTCCATGCCCTGCACATCCAGTGGAAACTCCACTCACCAGCCAGTGCCAAATGAAGGCCACATGCTGGGCACAGGTGGTGGGGAGCGTGTGACTCCTCTTAGCTCAACAGTTTCTATTATAACTAGAGAGAGAAGGCGAACACCTGGAAAGTCAGTCTGCCCCATGTGGTGCTGACAGCCAGGGTCAGGCACACGTGCCTGATACTGCAGGGCTGCTCTGGAAGGAAGCCCTGCGGCCACTGCTGCTTTGACCACCAGGTACCACCGTCTGTCACCAGTGGACCCACATTTCAAATTATTTCATCTCCCAAATACCCTACGCTTTTTAAGAGAGACTTTGTTCCCTTGCATGTCTTACCAGCCTCAGCTTTCCGATTGGAAATTCAGACTAGCATTGAGAGACCCTGTGTTTCTAAACTGAGTTGATTGTAATCTAGCCAAATGCAAAGAAACAGTGATAATATTAGTAGAGTTATCCTCTCTTGAGCATTTGCCCTGTGCCTGATACTGTTTCATTTAATTCTCTCCAGTATTTGAGGAGGGTCCTGTCATAACCCTTATTTTCAGATGAGAAAATCGAGAAGTAACTCAATTTCTAACAATCATCAGGACTGGGACAGTGGACCAGGGCTAGACCACAGGGCTCAGGCTCTGAGCTGCTTCAGGCCCGTTCCTGCGGCTCTGGCCAGGGCAAATACATGATTTACGGCAGGGTTGGCCACATGAAACCACTGCTTGTTTTTGGATGGCCTGTGAGCTAAGAATGATGTTTACCGCTTTTAAATGGTTGAAAAAAAAATCAAACAAAAATAACATTTCATGACACATGAAAATTATGTGAAATACAGATTTAAGCCATACAAGTAGAGTTTAGAACACAGCCATAGTCACTGGTTTCCATACTGTTGACGGCTGATTTCACACCATAACAGCAGAGTCACACAGCCTGCAAGGCCTAAAATGTTCACTGTCTGGCCGTTTACAGAAAATGTTTCTCAAGCCCTGATTTGGGGGATTCATGAGGCTTGATGAGATGTTGAAATTCACCTGTCACCTTCTATGACTGACTGTCTTCTCTGTCGGGGGTAGGCTCTGCTGCTTCTGTAATAATCTTATATTTGACAACTCAGAGTTCTTTCTTCATCCTTGGATGTCAAATAAAAGTGTCTACTTTGTGGCATTACTGGCTTGATATACCTACCTGATGTGATTTGTCAAGGTGTCATTTTATCAAAACATTAATTTCATAGGGATGGTTTTGCCTTGAAGCTTTTTCCCCTTCCTTTTGGTGATGGTTGTATTTAGATCATTGTTTAAAGCTGATTGGAGGACAGTTACGGTTTCTTGTGTTGTCTGAATGTTTCAGTGGTGCACTTTCTAGTTGGAAGGGAATCTTGTAGGCAGAAAAATCTAAGAGCTGGTCTACCAGCACCTCTTGAGATTTTCGAGCCCACCATGAGTCTGTCCTGGTACATAGGGAGGAGGTGGCTTGGGTCTTGGGCTCTCAGCTAAACTAGGCCGACTGGACTGGCAGGTGTGGGTTGTGGGGCCGATGGAGGCTTTGCAGAAAGTGCCGTGCTACTTGGACTGAGGCAGGATGGTCTCCTTGGGGGCCGCATTCAGCTCCGGCCATGAAGGGCATCAGGAGTCAGGAATGAAGCCAGTCTGAGAATTTTAGCTCAAGTTTCTCCTTTCATGCAGTAGAATCCAAGGTGCCAACTTGCCCTTCTCTGCTATTCAGTCTTCTGTGTTAGCAGAAATACCTTCTGGTCCTGCAATTTCTTCAACCAACAGCTCACTCCCCCCTTCACCACTCACACCTTCCTTCCCGAGGCCCTGCTAATGGTAATAATCATAATAATAGTTAATATTTGTCGTGCACCCCCGTGCTTCACATAGATTTTATCATTTAATACTTGTCACAACAATCCTATCTGGCAAATACTGTTTGTATACCAGTTTTTAGAGTGGTTTTAGATTCACAGCAAAATTGAGAGGAAGTTACAGAGGTATCCCTTATACCGCCTCCCCTTTTCTTTTAGTTATGAAAATTATCTAACCTACACACATGGGCTTCCAGATAATCATTTCTCAGGTTTAATGTTTATCAGTAGTTCACCCTTCCCTTGCTTCAGCTGGATCTTATTATTGTTCATTGCTGGAAGAGGTTCAGGTTCACATAACAGGTGGGGTCAGGCTCCAGAGCGTGTCCTGGTAGTTCCTGTGCCCAGTGGCTGACAGTCCCTGGGTGGCTTCTTCTTTGGAGAACATGGGGTTTGCTCCATTTATAGAGCCCCTACTATGAGCTGCTAATCCTCAAATCAAGCCTGTAGAATAGGTGGTAACTTACAGGTGAAAAATCTTAAGAGGACAGGTCATTGGCCTCCCTGCTAATAGGTGGTGGCACCGGGATTCAAACCCAGATCTGACTCCGAGTCCAGTGGAGTTTCCTGCTCTTCTCTGTCCTCCTCATATCTGCAGAGTGGTGTCAGTTCAGTGGGTGGTCTTTTGGCTTGTGGGAACCTCTATTTGTAACGCCTTGGAAGGACCCGGGTGACGTCAGGGCAGTTCTCTGAAGGTGTGAAGGCATCTGGTTCTGTGGACATTGCTGCTGGCCCATGTGGCCCCTGAGCTAGGGTTTACCCTTGGCTTCTTGGCCAGAGTGCAGACTGTAGAGACACCTTTTAGCTTTTAATGGTCACTTGAAGGCAGAGTTTGTGAACCTGGGACCTGATATTCTGTCTTCTGGAAGAAAGAGGAAAGTGGTGCAGACTGGGGAAGGCAGGGATTGTAGATATTCCCAGCTGGGCAGCAGAAAGGCGGATTTCATCGGGAGCTGTTCTGAACATAGCAAGTGCTTGGTGAATGGTGGCTATTAGCTTTTTTATCCATACTCTGAGATCGATGCTGGTACAGGAGGGATTGGATGGGATTTATGGAGTGAAGGACGTGGAATTAGTTTTCAACTGAAGAACTCAGAGTCTCTGCCCTGTTGTTTGCTCTTTTGGGAGGCGGGTAGAGGTGTGTGTGGGCAGTTCAGGTGATCAGGAGGGAATTTCAGGACAGGCAGAATAGGTGCATTTGATATTCATGTTGTAGATTGTGAACACAACAGGTGCCTTGTATATTCACATTTGACGCTGCCAGAAATGCTTTCCTTAGAGCTTAACTCAGAAAGTAAACAGTTTGTTAATCATTGCAACCCATGCACTCGGGCTGCCAGGTACACTTTGATTAAGGGTCACAACCTTAGATTTCTTCAGGGGCAATTGGAAATATAAATAAATGGAATGGGCAGCATGATGAAGTCAGACGGCCTCTCTGTCTTTCATATGCTCATGTTGGACAGAGGAAATTAGCAGTGCAGGTGCCGTGTTGCTTGGCAACTGCCATTTGTCCTCAGCGTTGAGGTGACTGAGCTAGGGAATGACTGTAACTCTCAGCACTTACCCCATGGAGAGGGAGGCTAACACGCACATCCAGTTAATGGCCTTCACGTGGCCAGATAAGACAGCCAGATCTCCTTTTATTTTGGGAAGCTAAAAATCAGGATTTAGAAAAAATACTATCTCTCTAATTTTTAAATTAATTGTTCCAGATTTTAAGACACACCATGAGTCAGACAAAACATGCCAGTGGGCTAGATGCACACAACAGTGCCCATTTTTATCTTATGATGTGGAGAAAGGATTTGGACGGGGCCTGGGCATTGCCAGTCATAACCCTCTCTTCAGATGAGGTGAGCCCTGCCAAGGAGTCCGGGGATTTGGGCTTCAGTCTCGGTACTGAATGATCTGCAGTCAAGTTGCTGAGCCATTCTGGGGCTTAATTTCTTCCTTTATAAAGTCGAAGGGCAGATCACTAGTTTTCAAACTGTGTTCCTTAACCTGTGTCGGGGATACGGGGGTGGGGGTGGGGTTCCATAAGTGTTTGCTTTGAGCTTTACTGAAAATAATGCTGGCCAGCCATGGTGGCTTCTGCTTGTAATCTCAGCACTTGAGGAGGCCAACATGGGAAGATGGCATGAGCCCAAGACTTAGACCATCCTGGATGACAAAATGAGATACTGTTTCTACAAAAAAAAATTAGCCAGGCACAGTGGTACATGCCTGTAATCAGGAAGCTGAGGTGGGAGGATCCCTTGAGCCGAGGAGTTCAGGGTTACAGTGAGTTATGTTTGCACCACCGCACTCCAGCATGGGTGACAGAGTGAGATCATATCTCTCTGGGGGGCGGGGGGGACTTTCCCCCAAATATGAGTGTATTGAAATTGTAACAAAAACACTCAGATATGTGTTACACCAAATTCTGATGCATTAAAGACTACCAGTGTCTTGTTACACATTGATTACATTCAAAGAACACGCAACTTGAACTTTGAAAACAATTACTCTTATCCAATTCTATATGTACATGTATAGCTATGTATGAAATGTGGAAGTCTATACATGTATGAAATTATTCACAAGACTCTTTTTGAAAAACTGGTTCTGCTGCTAAAAATACCCACGGAAACTTCTGACCTGAGACTTCCAAGGTCACCCTCAGCTCTGAGTCTCAAAGTTCACGTAGCCTCACCAGATTAGCCCCTCTGGTCACTTTTTTCTCTGTGTCTTTGGAGAAACCCATGATATCTCCAACTCTTCTGAGAAGGGGAAGATGAACCAGCTGCTCTTAGCAGGGCAGTTAGTACTCAGCCCTTCCATCGAAGCCTCACCTGGCATTTCTGGGACACGGAATTACGGATAATGCTGACACTTCTCCAAGATCCCTTCAGGTTCAGAGAGCTGTTTGTTTGCTGATTCGGCAGAGTAAGCTGCCAGCCCATCGTCCCCTTCCTGGGTCTGATGCCTGTGCTGTGGGCAGGGTTCATCATACTGCCCGCTGGCCTGCCTGTCCCCTGCCTCTTGGACTGTAGGGTGGGAACAGACGCCAGGTTTCTGGCTACCCCGGAATGCTACATCTGCCGCCTTCTGGGAAGTTGTCCACAATGGTGTTCATTGCCTGGCTTCTGAGTTCAGTGAGGGGCCCACCCACCCTGTCATTTTCATGATCGATGATTTACCTTTCAAGGGCCAGTTTTATGGGGAGCTGTTGGATGATTTTCACAAGGGAGATGAATGAGAGCTAGGAAGAATGATGGCCTTTCAGAGTTGAAATCTGTGCTGCTCCAAATCCCATAAAATGGTATTTGATTTTAAACATCGCTCGGAGCTGTTCACATTTTGGTTAATTACGTCAGTGGGTAAAAATAACTATTGTCATATGGTGTGTGGGCTTGGTTTTAAAAAGATAAAGAGTCTATTGTTACCCATTGTGTGCTATTCAGTCACTTATTACCCATCCTTAAAAACCCAAAGTGTATAACAGCAAAGCAAACCTGAAGCTTTGTCACTTGCTGAGATCCAGGCTGCTGTGTGAATTTACCCTTAAACCTAGTTCCTCTTGAAAATAGTACAAAAGCTGCCTTAATTCAGTCAGTTCACATGGGTTGATGGGACCTGTTCCCAAGACTGGGAATAGGCAGAGGTTTGCGACTTGCATCCCTGGAATTGCTTTAGGGCTTCATGGTCTCAGTCCAGACTTGCCCAGGGATGAACTTGCTCCCTGGGAGTGGTTGCCACCAAGGGCTTCAGGGTCAGCAGACCTCGGCTGGAATCTTAGACTTATGAGCTGTAGTCAGATACTGGGCCAGGAACTTAGCTTTTCCAAGGCTCAGCGTCTACTTGTGTGAAATGGTGATAAGTGTGGTTCCTGCCTCCTGGGCTTCTTAGGCTTAAATGAGATGATAAATGCAACACTTGTAGCATGATGGGAATGGACCAAGCTAAAATTCCCACAGGAAGCTACTCTTCCCCTGCATGATACTGTCAAGCCCCCTGCGCCCCTGCCTCCCTGTTGTCCAAGCTCAGCACGTCCTTGGGGACCTAGGTCTTTTGTTGCTTCTCTTGCCCGGGAGCTATTGGAGAGTCGGAATCACTTCGAGTGACCTCTGTGTCTGCAGCACTAGCCCGGGCCTGGTGCACTGCGGCTGTAGGAGAGGCATGGCCAGCTTGGACGGAGAGGGGCTTCGAGCCTGGAGGGAGGCTGGGACAGTGGCAGAAGGTCATCCGTTGAGCTGAAAGGTGGCAGCGTCCAAGGTTTAGAAGTTCAGGGAGTTAGAAAGGAGCGCTGTTAGGCTGGGAGTAAAGGAACCTCGTGTTGTCTGTGTCTCGGGAGAATTCAGATGTCGATTGGTATTGCAGATAATACCTTTCTGTCATCTTAGTTTTGTTTATTTATTAATTTTTCTCACTTGGTGATCTCAGTAGAGTGCCATAGTGTCACAGCTCACAGCAACCTCAAACTCTTGGGCTTAAGCGATCCTCTTGCCTCAGCTGGGACTATAGGCACCCACCACAACACCCGGCGGTTTTTTTGTTTTTTTTTGTTTTGTAGAGACAGAGTCTCACTCTATTGCCCTCAGTAGAGTGCTGTGGTGTCACAGCTCACAGCAACCTCCAACCCCTGGGCTTAGGCGATTCTCTTGTCTCAGCCTTCCGAGTAGCTGGGACCACAGGCACTCGCCACAACGCCCGGCTATTTTTTTGTTGCAGTTTGGCCGGGGCCGGGTTTGAACCCGCCACCCTCGGTACATGGGGCTGGCACCCTACCCGCTGAGCCATAGGCACCACCCAATACCCGACTATTTTAAGAGATGGGATCTAGCTCTAGCTCAGGCTCGTCTCGTGAGCTCAGGCAATCCACCCTCCTTGGTTTCCCAGAGTGCTGAGCCACCGGGCCCGGCCTCCTTTCTGTCATTTTACGGTTAATGAAATGTGTGGCTCCACGAGACGCTCAAGTTCCAGCGCTCACAAGGGACAGGGGAGATTGAACCTGAACCTTTTGACTACCATGGTCCTCACCTGCCAGGTTATCGGGATCTCAGTGGTGACATGACGTGAGTCGTTGATCTCCATGTGCTCCTGTAGACCCTGCTCTGTCCACCAGGTGGAGGCTGGCCTTCATGTTCTAGAACAGCAGGTGTCCTTGACCTCCGGCCTCCAGTAGACCAGCCCAGTGTGGGGCCCCAGCTAGGGACGGGGAGTCAGCCCCTAGCCTGGCTCCTTGCCCTGTCTTCCTGCAACTGGCTGCTCCAGGGTTCTTATCCCTTAAACCCACCTGCACCCTTGAATACAGACCCTTTTAAGCGCTCCTCATCCTGACTGTGTTGTCTTTTCCCGCCCTGATCCTGACTGATGCTGCATGTTTCAGAACGAGTGACTTAACGGTTCTATTTACTTTTCACCGTGGATTGAAGGGAGAGGCAGCCAGGTGTGTGGATGAGGACTAGGACCCGGCCGCCACCTCTGGTGTTCACAAAGGCCCCCGTTTAGGCTTTAGCCTCTTATATTCCCAATAAGGGGTTATAGGTAGAGTCAATGGCAGTTCCCTAGCAGGGTTGAAACAAAAATATACTGCAGTAGATATAACTCTGTGCTGGTACTTCTTAATTTTGTGTACGTAGGGGTGCAAGTGTACTGGGGAACTTCAAAAAGTAAAAGTGGGGTTCCGTGCCTGTGGCTCAACGGGCTAAGGCGCCAGCCACATACAACTGAGTTGGTGGGCTCGAATCCAGCCCGACCCCACCAAACAATGATGGCTGCAACCAAAAAATAGCCAGGCGTTATGGCGGGCACCTGCAGTCCCAGCTACTTGGGAGGCAGAGGCAGGAGACTCGCTTGAGCCCAGGAATTGGAGGTTGCTGTGAGCTGTGATGCCACGGCACTCTATCCAGGGTGACAGCTTGAGGCTCTGTCTCAAAAAAAAAAAAA
>CAUYRH010063277.1:0-66345 GCA_963574655.1 Perodicticus potto | reverse complement strand
ATGTTGTTCATGGTTTCTTGCTGGTTTTTTTGAAAAACTAAGAGAAGGAATTTAAAGAAATACTTCCAGCTTCTCACAAAGGCAATTCTCCAGGAATTCTGAATCCCACTGTGTGTGTCCTCCGAGCAACAGTGGAAACATTTTTAGAGCATCGGGGTGCCACAGGCCAGCCCCAGGGAGAAGCCAGAAAGCCACCACCCATGCAGAGCCAGAGCCAGAGCCGCAGGAGCACTCGGCTGCCCTGCTGCACCCCTCAGTACCTGGCTCCCACCTGCTGGAGCCACCGGCCAGAGGTGGCGCCAGAGCAGCTGGCAGAGGGGTGGCCGGGGTAGCGACTTCAGGGACTGACCTCCACATTTTCAATGTCAATAGAAAATGGGTTATGGAAAAGCTGTATGTCCTGTTCATGGAGATGAAGCTCTTTAAATCTAAATTGGAACTCCTTTTGCAACTTTTCCAGTGAATCCACATATTTTGTTTGGGAATGCAACCAATGGTTTTTCTGCTAACAGATTTTGCGGGCCTGGGATGAGTCTGCTGCTAAACAGGACAGGCAGTGGAGGCAAAAACACCTGGCAGGCTGGATAAATGTCCTCGGTGGGCCGCATGTGGCCCGTGGGCCGTAGTTTGAGGACCCCTGCTCTAGACAAATCAAAAACTAATAACATTTAAATGAAATTTAAAATGAATTAATGCTCTTGCTGTGAGACCAAGGTAATGTGTGATGAAAAGTTGACAATATTCAGATTTAGATGCTGAGATTTCCTACCAAAACAAATGTGGAAAATGAAAAAACTTGCAGAAAGAGAATTTCTCTATTTCTGTTCACTTTATCATTGTCTAGCCTGTTCCTTTGGAGGCTTCAATACATCTATTACATGAATTTGGCCTGCACCTACTTCTTCCACATGTTCTCCCTGACCTGGCAAAGGGAAATGTCCCCATAAATGCAGAGCTGCAAGGATTCAGCCTAACTTGTGCTGTATCCTTACTTTTCGTTCTGCTTCACCACCATATCCTCACGACAATGATTCCCTGCTTTCAGGACTACATTTATTCTTTCTGGCTCATGTTACAAGCATCTCCTTCCCTGTGAGTTCAACTGTGTAGGCAGCTGTGAAGAAGTACAAAAGAGTACTATGCACTCCGGATTCACCTTCCTCCTCTGTCCGGTTCCTGGCACAGAAAGGTTGTGTATGAGAAACTGCTTATTCAAAGAGAAATAGGGCTGAATGTGATTTCTAGGCCCCCATATCCAATTTTCTTCTCATCCTACTCTCCCAAGTATTAATGAACTGTTTGAAATGTTGTCAAAGGGGGAGACAGGATATTACCTCTGAAAGGGCACCTTATCCCTCAGTTTGAAGAAATCAAAGAGTTTCTTAGTACATGGAATCCACATCTGTGGAGGACATCTGTATCCAGATGTAATGAAGCTCCCAAGGGGATATGGGAACTTCTATGAGGAAACTATTGCCAAGTGTTCTTTGGAATATCTCTCCTTGGAAATGAGAGACAAGCCCCCAGACAATTCCCGTTAGTCAGCCAGCTGGCACATTCCAAATTTTCTATTCCATTTTTGGACAATCCAATCCCCTACTATGTTGCAAGAGCTTTCTGTAGGGCATTCTTTTTCTTAATAGACCTCAGGTGCAGAAGGTTGAGTTCACCATTTTATCCAGTTCATTATATGTCATCATCATTGGTTCAGGCAAGACCCATTCTTAGTTACTGATTTTTTAATTTTTCTGTGGTTTTTGGCTGGGGCTGGGTCTGAACCCGCCACCTCCAGCATATGGGGCCAGTGCCCCACTCCTTTGAGCCACAGGCATTGCCCTATTTACTGATTTTTTAATGTGTTCATTCATTTACTTAAGTGTACATGTCTTTATTTCCTTTGCCTACTCTGATTTCCTTTCCTTACATAGGGAACTGCTGCATGCTGTTTAATATCTTCTCTTTAAAAATGTGTTCCTACAAGATGTTTTGTATGCATGTATTTTTAACTATATAATTTATACAGCTCAATTTTATGTATTATTTAGTCAATTATGTATTATGTATCCAATTCAATTATTTATTCAAGTCCTTTTTCACTGAGGACTATGTGCTGAAGATCAGTCCATGTCAAAGACATACAATTTATCTGTTGCTTCTGTCATAGAGTACACAACCACCACACCTTAATAATCCACTGTCCAAGTAAGGGACAACCAAGCCATCTCTCATCCCTATCACCACAGGTAATTCTGAAATGGACTTCCTCATACATGTTCTTTTATGTAACTGTTTGAAATTTTCTTTGGAGTTGACAAAGGAAGTCTAGGACGTTTGACTTAGCCTTTCTACCACGATGTCTCTTACTCCATAAAGCAGAGAACCAATATTATGTCCTGCAAACTGCTAAGTATTAACATATGCATCCCAATTCTGTATTTTGGCATTAGGAAACCACAAGGATAAGCTCATAGATGAACTGAACCTACTGTGAAATAGCCCCAGTCCCAAATTTCATAAATTTCCAGGTACCCCGACTCAAATAGGGAAGTCATGCCAGTATTACTTCCTAACCAGGTCCTTTGCTCCCTACCCAGATAAAAGCTGATAGACTGAGACGGTAGGAGTTGCAGTAGAAAAAGAGTTTAATGTTGGAAGAAATTTCTCAAACCCATCTCCATGAGAATTTGGAGGCTAATATTTTTAAAGATGGTTTGGCAAACAAATGACCAGGGAATTGGGTCTGCTGATTGGCTGGGAATGAAGTCACGGGATTGGAAAGCAGAAATTGTCTCCCTGGAAACAGGAGTTTCTAGGTAAGTGGTAGCAGGATGTCCTGGATTGGCTGCTATGTGTGGCCACTGGTCTGGTTGACATCATTTGGTCCCCCTGACTGCAGAGTCCAGAAGATACCTCAAAGACCAGTATTAGGTTTTACAATAGCGATGTTATCTATAAAAGGGGTTGGGGAAGTCACAAATCTTGCATCTGCCAAGGACACATGACACTTAAGCAGTACACGGTTACAGCAGTAGGGAAGTTATGAAACAATGGGTGGTAGACTTTTAGCTATATTTATATTTCCATAAAAATCAGGTATTTTTTCACTATTCTCATCTTATGGTCTTCCATTATTTTCATATAATGGAATAATATTATAATATGTAATATTATAATATATTTAATATAATAGGTGGTTTCAGCAGTATTCTGTGTCCCATGGGGTAATTTCACCTTAGATCTGGCATTCAACAGCCCACAGAAGTTCTGGGTACTGCATTTCCTCCCAGGCAGAATTACTCTGATAAATAACTACTTGTGAATAAGAGTTGGTAGAATATTTAAATATGCTTGCAGGGACATTTCTGGTAGTTTCCTGCATATAATGGGCTTTAAGTTCGAGAACTAGCTCAGATTGAGAAACTAGGTGAGGAATCATAATTTTACATTGTAGTACCAAACATCAGTCCTCTGCTTATTTGCTTTTGATTTTCCAGTTATACAAGTCAAGATTTCACCCTTCCTCTTACCTTTTCCATATGAACATCACTATTTATTTAACATCACCTTTCCTCTGACAGCAAGTGCTGCTGGCTGCTCTCTCTGCCAGAGTCCTGCCGTCTCCATTTGCATAAATGTCACCAGTTCCTAGGCACATTTCCAAGGCTAAACCTGATTGTGAGAGTGTGTGTATTCAGGGTCCTCCTAGGGAACACAGCTAAGTTGCAGTTGTTGCTCTAGCTTAAGTAAATCTATTCAAACACTTCCAGCCTTCTTAGTGTTCAGATTCTAGGAAGCTACACTATCCTCAGCTAAATGTACTCTAGGTTTAAGTTGTTGCCATGTCAAAGCTCGAAGTAGACAATCTAGCAAGAATGAGGATGAAATCTCGGCCTTAGCATTCTTGACAAGACGTTCAAGCAAGAGACATAGGTGAGTGTCCCTAAATCAACAAAGTATTACTTATCTGACTTTATATTATATCCATCCTGTATTCGCTTCCTAGAGCTACTGTAACAAAGTCCACACTCTCTAAACAAGAGATATATTTTCTCACAGTTCTGGAAGCTAGGCATTCAAAATCAATGTGTTAGCATGGCCGTTGGTGTCTCTACGCTCTAGAGTATACAATAAGTCCTTGCCTCTTCCTAAGTTCTTGGGGTTGTAAGGAAATCCTGGGACTTGTGGACTTACCACTGTGATCTGTGGGTGTCTCCATGTCACATTACATTTGCATTCTCTTGTGTGCCTCTGTGTACCTGTCTTTTCACATCTCTTACTTGCAAGGACATCAGTCATTAGATTTGGGGCCCATCCTAATCCACTATGAACGCATCATAATTTAAGTACATCTGCAAAGTACTAACTTTCAAATAAGGTCACATGCACAAGTACCAGGATTTCCTCTTGCAGTATCTTCCAACATCAATTAATTCTCCAACTCTCTCCCCCAGGGCAGAGTTACTCAGATAAATGATTACTTCTGAGGAAAAGTTGATGTGATATCTATTTTATAATAAATATATTAAATTTCAGGTAATTTCCTGGAAATAATGACCTTTAAGTTAGAGAACTAGCTCAGGTTGAGAAACTATTGATGTGAGAAATCACAACCGGTTCTTATAATTTATCTCAATTCTGACACACAGAGTTAGCTCGGACCCCACAAGCTAAGACCTCACTCTACAAGACTGCCCCACTTCCGACTTCAATCGTAAGTCTCTGTTCCCCACACTTCTGACTCACCAGCTATAAATATGGGGGGAGGAGAGGGTTCTGACATTTCCCAGAATGGCTCATATACTTCAGAGAAACACTTTACTTATGCATGCTAGTTTGTTATAAAAGAAACAGCTCAGGAACAGCCACATGGAGGAGATACAAGGGCAAAGTATGGGGGAGGGATGCAGAACTTCCATTCCCTCACGGGGCACAGTGCGCTATACCATCGTGTGTTCACCCACCCAGAAGCTCTCTGAATCTTGTTTTTTGGGTTTTCTATGAAGGCTTCATTACCTAGGTATTACTGATTAGATCATTGTCCATTGTTCATCAACTCCACCTCCCAGCTTCAGCCTTTCTCTTCATCCCTGAGGAAGTTGGGAGTGAAACAGAAGATTCCAACCCTCTGATCACTTCGTTGATTCCCAAGCTCTCCATCCTTAAATGCAATGATTGAAAGGGGCTTGTTATTAATAACAAATGATGCTCCTTTCACCTTAATTGTTCTAGGGTTTTGAGAACTTTGCTAGGATTAGACAAAGAACAAATATATAGTTCTCATAACAAATCATATCACGGAACTTCAACATATCTTTTTTGCGGGCACACAGTTTAAGCCAAACATACTTTATCACTATCCCAATCATCCTCTCCCTTATATATTCATTTATTTGATTCTGATACATTATTGCAGCTCCTTCAACTCTTTTAGTAATTAAGCTGCCTCCTTCTAGCGCAGGAACTGTACTTTCCTGCTCAAGCTTGAGTGAGATCTAACTCTAGTTTTGTGTCTGATGGCAACTAGCTGGGGTAGAGGTGGAAATTAAGGATGACCATCATTTCATAGGGCATTCATCTTAGGTGAGATTTTTGCGTAAATTAGAGACCACATAAATAAGGAGGAGAGGGTCCTTCTTCCATCCTAAATGAATCAAGAAAACTTTGAAATTTAGGGTTCTTAAGTTCATCTAACCCAATGTCATGTGAATTTCGCCTGAAAGATCTGTCAAAACAATGTGATAAAGCTTTTTATAGGTCAGCTAAAATTATAACTGTACAATTATAACTACATTTATTGTCAGTACAATCTTCCTTCACCTTCAGTTGATGAGGATCTTCTTAAATGCTGTTATGGAGGCCTCTGACTTTCACATGTCTGAATTGCTAGGTGACTGAAGTGTAATCAGTGCATGTTACTGTTTAAGTTTTCTGTTTGCTTCTCAGTCTTTTGTATAGCTGCTTCATCTCTTATTGAAAGTACTGAAGTCTCTGATGTTTACTATTAGATTGTCTATTTTCTCCAGCCAGGCTCTGCTTGTGCATGTGGTGCCCATTACTATGTGTATCTATGTTTATAATTATTATAAAATAGTGATGGATAGACATTTTTATCATTATAAAACATTACTTGTTTTGGGACCTCATTCACGTTCATTATGCTATTGCAGTTGAGGATGAAGCCTGATTTTGCCACTACTGCTGCTGCCTTCTGAGAAAATACTGCCTCTCGGCTACTCCCAATACTTGTATGTTCTGGATGTTCATTGTCCCTGGACACCCAGAACTGATGAAGAAGTGAGAAGAATATCCTTTCTTTCTCACTTGTTGACACACTTTATCCCAGAAGTTAGCACTGAAGAAAAATACCTGTACTTCCTGAATAATACCAAAACTTCTCAAGAATGTGCCTTTAGAAGCTCTGTCCATGCATCATGTCTCACACATGTAGATCCCTAACTCCATGCAGTTACACGTGGAAACTGAAGTCTGAGACAGGTACCACTGGGTCCTCACAATGTGAGTTCATCCCACTTTGCTTTTACACACTCAAAAATCCAATAAATATATTTATGGGAATCTACTTGTGATAACTTCCTGTTTATAAAATGTGCATTTTTTGCCTGTCTCACATTAAATATCCAAGCTTTCTCTAAAGTGAGAATTGAGAAACCACAGTCTGTGCACCAAATCTATATCTACCAACTATTTTGATGCAGTTTCTGTGTAAAGAATGGCTTTTACAGATAATTATTTACAATCATTTTGAAAATAGGGAATGCATGTTTTTAATCCTAAATAGGTGAAATGCTATTTACTCCAAAGTACGTTTATTATTATCATTAGAATAATAAAGATAATAATTAGATTTATATTACAAAATAATTTATACTCAATTTTAATTGTTGTTAGTATATTTTGAACTTCATCAATAAAAACTTTGTTGAAACTTCTCCTCTTATTATATATTTTATATATTGTCCTGTATTTACCCTATTAGCCCACAAAGACCAACATATTTATTATCTGTTGCTTTAAAAAAAAATGTTTTCAACTACTACCCTAAAGGATGCCCAAGAGAATGAGTTTGGAGAACACTAGAGAAAAGTACAAAAGTTGTGAAAATTGGCATACTTCCGTACAGGATATAGTATCCTAGATCTGGAGAAAAAGACAGAAATTCAGTCACAAAGCTGCAAGGCCCAATCGCACAGCCACAGATTTGTAGCAGATGTGGTCAATTTACTTCTTTCCTGACCAGATGGAGACTATAAAGTCAGAAGCAAGACAACCTTCTTTGTACCATTTTTTTAAACACTGTCAACACATAAACTCCAAAAAATGGCAGCACCTTGCTTTCTTCAGGGCAAAACACTTTCAATGAGTTTTTATTAGCCTAATTCTCACTCATATGCATGGCTAACCCACAGTGCAGTGTTTTTTTATGCTCCAACCACCTGCACAGTAGCATGATGTGTTTAGATCAGAGGCAACAAGACATGGTAAAAAATTTGCAAGATAAGAAATAGGAACATAAAGCTTTATTCTGCCACTTAACAGCAGAGCTTACTAACCCATATCCAGTTACCTTATTTAAAAGCCTTAAAGATGTAAATGAAATTAAAGTGATACTGTATAGCTACATTTAATGCTAATATTCAAAACATTTAATAACCACCATACTTTGTGATGAATCACAAAGTATTTTGGCCACAAAGAGTAGATGGAGCCATACTAGTGAGATTTATTCATAAATTGTGTGAAGACTGAATGACAAATTGTCACATGCTCATCACTAAGCCTAAAGTATAAAAATGCTTCATATTATTATCATTACAATGACATGATTCTTCATCTTCTTCCTTAAAAATAATTCCCTACCTTATCTGTTAAAATGCATTATATTTTCCATAGAGTGACAAGATCTGATATATGATGAAAGATATGGGCTATTTTTTAGTAAATATCTAGAAAATGACCCTCAGACATGATTGGAAAACATCTTTTTACTCAAGAGTCATAACTGGTAGTGATATTATAGTGAAAAGCAAATTAATTTCAGGATCCAGGGCTTTTGAAAAATAGCTAGTTTACAAGAGAGTGTTGTGCTGAATTTAATAGGCTTTATTCAAGCTCAGACTATGTGGAGAAAACCCTCAGGCAAACTTCTCCATAGTTTTGATCTGTAAACTCTAAGTATATTCTTTTTTTTTTTTTTTTGAGACAGAGCCTCAAGCTGTCCCCTTGGGTAGAGTGCCGTGGCATAACAACTCACAGCAACCTCTAATTCCCAGCCTCAAGCAAGTCTCTTGCCTCCGCCTCCCAAGTAGCTGGGACTACAGGCACCTGCCACAACGCCCGACCATTTTTTGATTGCAGCCATCATTGTTGTTTGGCGGGCCCGGGCTGGATTCAAACCCGCCAGCTCAGGTGTACGTGGCTGGTGCCTTAGCCCGTTGAGCCACAGGCACCGAGCCTCTAAGTATATTCTTGTTTGAAAGGAAGATATGTGTTAGGGGCAGAATGTTTATGTTCCCTCAAAATTCATACGTTGAAATCCAAACCTCCAGTGATCTTTGGATATGAAGCCTTTAGGACAGTAATTCTCAACCTTCCTAATGCGGCAATGTATTTTCATTGTTAAAAAGGGGTCGTGACCCACAGGTTGAGAATTGCTGCTTTAGGAGGTGTTTAGATCATGAGGACAGAGCCCTCATAAATGAGATTCATGCCCTTATAAAAGGAACCCCAGAGAGTCAGGAGCATAGTGAGAAGCTGACAGTCTACAATCCTAAAAATGGCCTTCAAATGAAACAAAAAGTTGGTTCTTTGAAAAGATAGATAAAATTGATTAACCTTTGGCCAGATTAACGAGAAACAGAAAAGTAAAATCTCTAATAACCCTAGTCAAAAATGAAAAAGGGGAAATAACAATAGATATCACAGAGATACAAGAGATTGTCTCTGACTACTACAAGAAACTTTATGCTCAGTAATTTGACAATGTGGAGGAAATGGACCAATACCTGGAGTCACACACTCTCCCTAGACTTAACCAAGAAGAAATAGATCTCTTCAATACACAAAAATCAAGCACTGAAATTAAAGAAGCAATAAAAAAACTTCCAACAACAACAAAAAAGCCCCGAACCCCTGAACCAGTAGCTTCACACCAGAACTCTATCAAACTTTCAAAGAAAAGATTATACCTGTACTGAAGAAACTAATACATTCCTTTTGGAAAGATGTTTGGAGAACACTTAGGGATCTAAAAATAGGCCTGCCATTCAATCCCACAATTCCTCTACTAGTTATATATCCAGAAGACCAAAAAAATCAAATTATAACAAAGATATTTGTACCAGAATGTTTATTGCAGCCCAATTCATAATTACTAAGTCATGGAAGAAACCCAAGTGCCCATCGACCCATGAATGGATTAATAAATTGTGGTGTATGTACACCATGGAATATTATGCAGCCTTTTACCTATTTCATGTTTACATGGATGGAGCTGGAACATATTCTCCTTAGCAAAGTATCTCAAGAATAGAAGAAAACATATCCAATGTACTCAGCCCTACTATAAAGCCAATTTACAGCTTTCATATGAAGGATATAACCCAATTATAGCCCAAGAATATGGGGAAGGGGGAGAGGGAGGAAAGGAGAGAAAGGAGGGATGGAGGGAAGGTAATTAGTGGGACCACACCTATGGTGTATCTTACAAGGGTACATGTGAAATTTACTAAATGTAGAATATAAATATCTTAACACAATAACTAAGAAAATACCATGAAGGCTATGTTAACCAGTTAGATGAAAATATTTCAAATGGTATATAAAACCAGCACATTGTACCCCATGATTGCATTAATGTACACAGCTATGATTTAATTTAAAAAAAAGAAAGAAAGAAAATGTTACATAAAAAAAAAGAAACATTGAGAAGGATGGAACCTTCTTCAACATGTTCTATGAAACAAACATTGCACTTATACCACAACCAGTAAAGGACCCAACTACAAAGAAAAACTACAGACCAATTTCATTAATGAATATAGATGCAAAAATACTCAAAAAAATCTTAGCTAATAGATTACAGTGACACATGAAATAAAATTATACATAATGATCAAGTAGTCTTCATTCCAGGGATACAAGGCTGGTTTAACATACTCAAATCCATAAATTTAATTTACCATATCAATAGAAGCAAAAACAAAGACCATATGATCCTCTCAGTAGATGCAGAAAAAACATTAAATAAAATTAGGCATCCTTTTCTAATATGAACCAATAAGAAAATAGGCACTTTTCTAAAACTGATTAAAATAATCTAGAACAAATCCACAGCTAATATCATACCAAATGGAGTAAAACTGAAAGCTTTTCCATTTAGAACTGGAAGCAGACAAGGATGCCCTCTATTGCCACTACTATTCAACGTAGTTCTGGAAGAGCTAGGGAATGCAATCAGGCAGGAGATGGACAGAAAGGGCATCCAAATGGGTGAAGAAGAGTTCAAACTCTCACTCTTAAGAGAGTCAACCACACGACTCCTAGAAGTGATGAAGAAATACAGTAACATCTCAGGGTATAAAATCAATGTCCACAAATTAGAAGCCTTTGTGTACACCAATAACACTCAAGTTGAGAAACTAATCAAAGACACAATTCCCTTCATGGTAGCTTGAAATAAGATGAAATGCCTAGGCTAACAAAAAACATGAAGGACCTCTACAAAGAGAATTATGAAACCCTAAGAAAATAAATAACAGAAGACATTAACAAATGGAAAAACATACCATGCTTTTGGCTGGGAAGAATCAAAACTGTAAAATGTCTGTACTACACAAAGCAATCTACAGATTCAATACAATCCCCACTAAACTATCAACATTATACTTTGAAGAACTGGAAAACATAGTTCTTTATTTTGTATGGAACCATAAAACTCTATATACCCAAGGCAATATAGAGTAATTAAAACAATGTTGGAGGCATCACTCTCCCAGAATGTAGGATATATTATAAGGCCACAGTGATCAAAACAGCATGGCACAAAAAATAGAGATAAAGACATATGAAACTAAATAGAAAACCAAGAGATAAAACCAATCTCTATTTGCCATCTGATCTTTGATAAACTAAACAAAGGCATACGCTGGGGAAAACAATCCCCATTCAATAAATGGGGTTGGGAGAACTGTATAACCACATTTAAAAGACTGAAATGTGTCCTGCACATTTCACCACTTACAAAAATTGACTCAAGCTGGATAAAAGATTTAAATCTAAGACATGAAACCATAAAAATCCTAAAAATAAGTATGGGGAAAACTCTTGAGGGTGTCAGCTTGGAGAAAGATTTCATACAGAAGACTTCAATGGCAATTGCAACAACAACAAAAATACACAAATGTGACTTAATTAAACTAAAAAGCTTCTGCACAGCTAAAGACACAGCAATCAAAGCAAATAGACAACCTTCAGACTGGGAAAAAATATTTGCATATTACAAATCTGACAAAGACTTAATAACTAGGATACAATGAGAACTCAAATTAATCCACAGAAAAGGAGTAAACAATCCCATTTATCACTGGTCGAGAGACGTAAACAGAACTTTTTCTGAAGAATACAGATGAATGGCTAATGAACATGTGAAAAAATTGCTCATTATCACTAATCATCAGAGAAAAGCAAATCAAAACCACCCTGAGATATTATCTAACACCAGGAAGATTAGCCTACATCACAAAGTCCCAAAGTTGCAGATGGCATGGATATGGAGAAAAGGGAATACTTTTATACTGCTGGTGGGACTGTAATAGCCTCTTTGGAAAACAGGAGAA
Organism: Perodicticus potto; assembly: GCA_963574655.1. Lineage (NCBI taxonomy): Eukaryota > Metazoa > Chordata > Mammalia > Primates > Lorisidae > Perodicticus > Perodicticus potto. The sequence goes on along the minus strand of CAUYRH010063277.1, from coordinate 54,490 downwards.
TCTTCAAAGAACTCAAATTATACCTCCCATTTGACCCTACAATCACACTAATAGGCATCTCCCCTGAAGAAAACGAAACCATTTTATCATGAAGACATTTGCACTAGATTGTTGATCACAGCTGAATTTACAGTTGCCAAGATTTGGAAACAACCTAAATGCCCATCAACTCAGGAATGGATTAATAAACTGTGGTATACGTTTACCGTGGAATACTATTCAATCATAAAAAAGATGGTACCTTTACACCTTTTGTATGAACTTGGATGTAGTTGAAACACAATCCTCCTAGTAAAGTATCACAAGGATGGAAAAGCAAATATCTAAAATACTCAATACAAATATGAAGCCAGTCAATGATCGAATTCATGCCCACATAGGAGTAAAACTCAATTCAATTCAAGTTTGGGGGAGGAGGAAAAGGGAGGGAGGAGAGAAGAGGGGAGGATTGGTGTGCTTCCAATTAATAGGCATAATGTAGGGGTTTATGGCTTACCTTTCTGGTGTGGGATACAACTACAAGATGGATTCTACCTAACAAATTCAAATATCGTGACTGATTGTTTTATCCTCATATTAATCTGAAATTTTAAAAAAAGAGAGAGAGAATAAGAGAAGAGGGCCCTCAGCAGAGCCTGACCTTGCTGACATCCTGATCTTGAACTTCAAGCCTCCAGAACTATAAGAAATAAACTTTTGTTTTTTATTTTCTACCAAGTCTTTCGTACTTTGTTATAGCATCCTGAACTAAGACAATATACAACACATGTTGTCATCTATCACCATAAATGAAATCAGGCAAAGTCAAAGCTCTACATGCTGATTAAGTCCATCATAATGAACAATTAAGTTCATGAACTCGTCCTAGGAAAAGTGCTACATACCTCATTGCTGAATATCACCAGCATCACCTTCCAAATGCTCCCCTTGGGAAGTTATGCACCAGTACTAGTACTGAGTCCACCTTTCAAGTGGGACTTAATTAAACCTAACTCATTTTTGCTGGCTGGAAAAACTCCAGCCTTTTTACCCCTAGTCCCAGTAGAAAAGCAATTTTGGAACTCTTTTTCCAGAATAGCCATCAAAGCTGTTGTACAAGGTCTGACAACTGAGTTTGCAAACTTATTCTAGAAAAAGTGCTTTTACACAAATGAAATTATATGGTATGAGAGTTTTTGCCTGTAGTATTTCACCTAACATGATTCTCATCAAATTTCTTGTACTTACTAATACTTTTTTCTTTTTAATTACTAAATTGCATTACATTTTTACATATTATAATTTGTTTATGCACTCACCTGGGGCCGAGAATCTAGAACCACATGCTTTCCCTGGGCCTTCTGTGAAGCAAAAGCAACCCCCTCTATCTTACCAGAGAATCATTTCCCACCTGGAGACAGCCCTCTAAACCAGGAAAAGTGAACTCCAGGCTAAGCAAAAAATCATAGTTCCTGCTTTAGGAAGACATAGCACATACCCCCAAAAAATAACAGAATCTGAATGTAGTAGAGGGAAGAGTTCTTCTACCCCCCCCCACCAAAGATGTTTATCCCTAATCCTTAGGACCTGTGAATATAACATGCCAAAGGGACTTTGCAGATGAGATTAAGATTAGAGACCTTACCTTATATTGGGGAGATTATCCTGAGTTGGTCCAGTCTAATTACATGAGTCTTCAACATGGATGAGAAAGATAGAAGAGAGGGTCAAAAGAGATGTGACTTGAGAAGGACTTAATTCATTTTTTGCTGGCTGGGAAGAAGGAGGAACAGAGCCACTAACCAAGGAATGTGGTAGTTTATAGAATCAGGGAGAAGTCCATATTGTACAGCCAGTAAGAAAATAGGGACTTTGGTCCTATAACTGCAAGGAACTGAGTTCTACCAACAACCAAAGTGAACAGGACCCAGATCCTCCCCGAGAGCCTTCAGAAGGAAAATCAACCTGCTGAAAATGTGGCTATAGTCTAACGAGACCTGTACTGATCTGACCTACCAAAATATACGATAATAAAGTTACATTAAGTACTAAATTTGTGGTTATTTGTTAATAGAAATAGAAAACAAATGTCCTTTGTAATATATGTTAACAGAAACGGGGAACAGGGTATAAGAGTATATCATGAAAGTATTATATGGGGCAGGAAGTGGGGCAGAAAATGACAGCTATTGGGAATGCATTAACATAACATCATCTAGGACCTAAAATCACTGATCGGCCAGAAATATTTGAAGTCTGTGCTAATACTGTGTTAGGATAGCTCCATGCAATTTGGCTCACTAATGCCCAAGAGAAACTGATATAGATGCCAGAAATTCCTTGGCAAAGTCTTGAGAAAGGGATAGAAATCTAAAATCTAACAGGTAGATCAGAAAGGATTTATTCTATGAAACCATAAGACACCAGAGGTTATTACTGTTATTAAAACAATAAGGCATCGACTCTCCAGGGAATATCAACATCTTTGAGAAGTGTAGTAGTTCTTGGCCTCTGTAGGGCAGTGCAGACAGTGGTGAGAGATCTTGACAATGGGCATGGTTGGAGTCTGGAATGGCAATGGCCAGGTGGCATGCTTAAATTTTAGTGACAGCTAACTGGGTGTAGTTTTAATGCTGGGCAGCACACCAAAATGTCAATTAGAGTACCTTCACTTGTTGGAATTTGACAACTGATGATGTTTCATTGTGTCCTTAACAACAAGGTAGAAGGACATCAGCTAAACCAAGGCCTGATGCCAACAACAATCATAAAAAATAGCGCAAAGGTTACAGCAACAGCCACATGCACCAAGGGTGGCGGGGTCAAACCTGGCCCAGGCCTGCTAAACAACAATGACAACTGCAATAAAAAAAAAAAAAAATAGCCAGGCGTTGTGGTGGGCACCTGTAGTCCCAGCTACTTGGGAGGCTGAGGCAAGAGAATTGCTTAAGCCCAAGAGTTTGAGGTTGCTGTGAGCTCCGACAGCGCTCTACTGAGTGTCTCAAAAAAAAAAATTGTTTTATGGTTCTTTGACGTTGAATTTTTCAGATGTTGACACAATGAAAAGTTATGATTCTTCACCTAGTTTCTCTATCTACGTCAAATTACAGCTTGAACTGAGTATTGAAAGGGAACAAAAGGAACTCAAATGCCACTGAAGAATGTGTAGCAAACATTCCCCTTTAACCTCTCCCCTAAAGTGGCCTAGGCCCATTTGTTGAGTTTATATATTGGAGGAGGTCGGTATGCAGACTTTGTAAGAATTATTATGTGCAATATTTGAATTGACACAGATTCCAGGGGAATCAAAACTTCACCATGTTTCCCCTGCTAGTAAAGGAATTTGTGAGGGCAGATGATAAGTAGACTCTTACCCAAATCTGTACACTATCTAAAGAACCACCTGTGACTACTTCCCTGGTCAAGTGTTTAACTGGGAGATAGATATACTTAGCTGGTAAACGAAATTTCAGTTCACCGTTCTGCAGATTAAAGATACTATGTAAAAGGACAAAGTGAAAGCTTATGAAAAAGCTCCTTCACCCCAGTCCCATTAGACAATCAAGAAGAATACTATATCCTGGGAGGAACTGCTTTTGACACCACCATCAAAGACTTCAGAATTATACAGGATATGGGAGTGATGGTTCACATTGTATCTCCACCCTATTTACCAGTTTGGTCTCTGAGGAATCCATAGAGATCCTCATATATGATGGTCAGCACTGGATCAGATGCAGTACCAATCTTAGTTACTATGCTGGATGTGCTATCAATTTATTTAATTCTTTGGTTTCTGAAATAGGTGTGATGATATTTCTCACCACAATGTGTGTGGATTTTTCCAATGCTTACATTATAATAGATTTTACTATATGTATTTCATAGTACATAATCTATATCCTAATTCTAATAATTTACATTAGGTACATAGGTACTTTTTATAAATAAGACGCATAAATGCTTATGGTGGTTTGTAATTTTTACTTCTTTAAATTATTACATATTTCTACATATTATTTTTCACCTTGAGTTCTACTTTATCACTTTGATCAATAATATTTTGTTAATATTTCCTTGAAGCCTCCATTATTTTATTTTTTGCTTTGAATTGTTTTATCATCCTTTAGGATATGTATCTTGTAAATAGATAAGAGAATTTGACAGATTGGTTTACCTAACAAAGGAATCTTGGATTCACTAATTTTATCTTCTCCTTTGATCTTTATATTACTCATATAATCTATTTAGTTTTTATTTCATCACTTATGTTTTTAATTATGAAGACTGATCATTCCTTTTAACAAGAAGCAAAGCCATTATTGTTTTTAAAAATGGGTTACTTTCTCAAATAAAAGCTAATTTAGTTCCTTTTATTTGTCTCTCTGTTTCCTACACTGCTATGTATTGGAAACTTAACCCCCACTGCAATTGTGTGAGGAGGTGGAGGCTGATGGGAGGTGTTTGATCGGTAAGGGTGCAGATTCACTGTTTTTTGTTTTTAAAGTCAAGTGAGGATGTGGCAAGAAAGCTCTTACCAGCCTAGAGGACATTGTCTTTTTTCTTTTTTTTTTTTTTTTGAGACAGAGCCTGAAGCTGTCACCCTGGATAGAGTGCTGTAGCATCACAGCTCAAAGCAACCTTCAATTCCTGGCTCAAGCGAGTCTCCTGCCTCTGCCTCCCAAGTAGCTGGGACTATAGGCGCCTGCCACAACGCCCGGCCTTTTTTTTGGTTGCAGCTGTCATTGTTGTTTGGTGGGCCCAGGCTGGATTCTAACCCACCAGCTCAGGAGTATGTGTCTAGCGCCTTAGCCCGGTGAGCCACAGGCACCGAACCGAGGATAGTGTCTTCATCTGGGGCTTCCCTGCCTCAAAAACTATGAGAAATAATTTTATGTTTTTTATAAATTACTCAATCTCAGATATTCTGTGATAGTTGCACAAAACAGACTAGGACGTGATAAATCTGTTTCGTGAGAAGCTAGTTCTTCTGCTTGATAAATTTAATGCTTTCAGTTTCGGGTCGTCGTTCTTTTCAAATGTTTTGCAATTTCTATTTCTCAGGAATTGAGTATTTACTTTGCACAATATTGTAACTAAAGTGGATTTCTTTGACCTATGTGAGAATGTGTCTCTCTTAGTAGACAGTCCAAACTGAATGTGATTGCGAGAGACCTACTTCTGAAGATTGGGCAGGAAATGAGGAAACAGCATGTAACAACACAGTGTGCATAACATTTTCTAGCTCCACGTCCCCGAGTGAGCCACAGGTTCCTTGATGGTACTATCCCTGGCAAGGTTACTTTGGCAACCTCAGCCGTGAGAACTACCATGTCCATCTCTACCCCACCCGTGCAGCTACTTCTTTTTTTTCTTTTTATTGAATCATATCTGTGTACAATAATTCAGTCATGGGGTACAGTGTACGGGCTTCAGATACAATCAGAGAGAAGATAGGGAAAGGGGAGAGGGAGGGTGGGGCGAGTGAGGATAGAGGGCGGGATCATACCCGTGCAGCTATTTCATTCACTCTTTTCACTCGCCAACTTTTTCTGCCACTTAGCAGCACATGGCTGCCAGTAATTGCTGGCTTTTCACTTCCTCTACTGTAGAGAGCAGTTAGACCAAACTGGAACCTCTTGTTTACAAATAAGGTAGAGGTTTTTATTTGCTCACCTTGCAGCCCAGATGGATGTGTATCCAGGGTGTAAGGGTGTGCTAACATTAGAGTTCCCAGAATAGCCATCTAGCCAGGAGACTACAGGGCAGGAATGGAAAGGAGCAATGAAGGTGGGGCGAGAGGAAAAAAATACCAAGAACTTTGTTCAGGAAATACATTTGGTGATTAAATGAACAAGAAAAAAGAGGTTAACATAAGCAAAATAACAAAACCGTTACATGAGCTAGGAGAAACAACGCCAAATGAGTTTTGCCTATTTCCACAAGTTGTGTAAATATTAACTTTTTGATGTAGTGCTATCTGAAATATACAGGATTTTTGCAGCTCCAAAAATATTGAATAGTGCCTGCTTTCCATCTGGACAATGTAGAGTTTATCCCTTGCCTTCAAAAAGGTTCTGTATTGGCTTGCCATGAAAGACAAGTACAAAATAAGATTATTTAACAGTAGAAAAAGAAAACACTATAGATTTTAGGGAAAAATAAGCTGATCAGGGACATGGTTTATAGCTGCAATGACTGTGTGTTAAAACTGCCTGCGAGCTTCTTGGCACCCAAGGCAACAAGCACTCAGGTTCTGAATAATGTGAAGTATTAGTTCATTAAGAGAAACTAAAATTTTCCTGAAAAGAAATTTATCACATCTTTATTTAAAAGATTATAAAAACATATAAAGGGTGATCTTGAAATATATTCAGAAGAATTCTTTATATTTAAAAATTGAATTTTATTGTGTATATTTAAGTATACAACATGATGTCATAAAACACAAACACACATATACAATGAAATGGTTATTAGAGTGGAAAAAATAAACATTTCCATTATCACACATAGTTACCAGCCCATTTTTCAGGCTATGACAAGAACAGCTATAATCTACTTATTTAGCACACATGCTGAATATGATACACTCTTATTAGCTATAGTCCTTATGTTGTACATTAGATTTTTCAACTTGTATATCCTACATATTTGCTACTTTGCATCCTGTGATGCGCGTATTCCCATTTCCTCCCCCAACTCTGATCCTGAACTGCTGCTTCATTCTCCATGTCTATGTATTTAATCTGTATTACAGAAGCACTTTCTAATATCTTCCTGAAACCATGAGTGAAAAAATCAGAACCTAACATTGAGGTCTTATTTAGAAAAGGCATCTCTTTAGGAGGCTAAGATACTATAATCTTGATATATAGACTCTCTTCAACCTTAATATACTGTACCCATCCCCATAGTTAATTTCTGCTCACAATTATATACTTATTGTGGATGTTGCCTCATTCTGAAAGCTTGCCCAGTCTACATTTTGTGGCCCAAGACTGAGTTAAGCGGATTTCCACAGATTCTGTAGCACCGCTGCTTTCTCTTATAGCACATCTCCTCATCAAAACACAGCATTATGATTTTTCTGCTTATAAATTCAATGCTTGTTCAGTGCAGGCACAATTCTTTATTCATCTTATATTCCAATTTCCTATATCCAGTGCCTATGCTGTGATAAGCATTTTCAGCATGTGTTACACAAATAAAGTAGGAAAAGAATTAATGTTTATATAATTTGATAAAACCTCACTGTTTATTTTCCCCAGAGCTATAGGTAGGGAGGCTGTCTCTTTCTAACTTCTTCTAATTCCCTTGCCTCTAGTCATGATTCTAATAGAAACCTAAGATAATATTAAATTTTTTGAGTTGCTAACTTTGAGAGGAGCTTTATCATTTGGATGCCAAATATTTATGTTTCTCAAGGACTAAGGGACATGACACCTCTTGGGACTCTTCAGACAGTGTCAGCAGTTTCCTCAAGGAGTAAACATGGTTTTGTTCAGAATACCTACCATTTTCAGTGGTTACTATCTTCCACCATTCCTAGTTGTTATCATTGAGTCTCATGGCTTTACATCAACTGTAGCTAATGATTCCCAAATTTATGTCTCAAGGTCCAACCCACTCCACATAAGCAACTTTTTAACTGATATATAATACTTGTATATATTTGGGGGGCACATGAGATATTTTGATACATGTATACAATGTGTAATGACAAAATTAGGATAATTAGGGTACCTACTTTCTCAGCATTTATCTTTCTTTGTGTTGGGAATATTCCAATTCTTCCAGCTATTTTGAAATACACATTAAATTATTGTTAATTCTCCTTATTGTACTACCAAACATTGAGCTTATTTCTTCTCTCTAACTCTATTTTTGTACCTATTAACCATATTTCTTCATCCTCCCAGCCCTCTACCCTTCCCAACTACCAGTAATTACCATCCTACTCTCCACTTTCATGAGATCTTAAACAGACCAATAACAAATAATAAGATAAATGAATAAAATATCTTCCATGAAAAAAGAAAGAAAGAAAAGAAAAAAGCCCAGGACCTGATGTCATCTAAATTCTACCCAAACATTTAAAGAAGAACTAATATTAATTCTACTCAAACTATTCCAAAGAGTCAAAGAGGAAGAAATTATTTCAAGCTCATTCTTCAAAGCCAACATCACCAATACGCCAAACCAGACTAAGGCATAACAAGAAAATAAAACTATAGATCAATATTGCTGGTGAACATAAATACAAAACTCAACAAAATACTAGAAGACCAAATTCAACTACACAATAAGAAGCCATTTGTCATGATCCAAATGGTACTCAGCTCATCTTGGGGATACAAAGATTGTTTAATATATGCAAATCAATTAACCTGCTAGCTCACATCAACAGAATAAAAAACAAAAACCATACGGTCATTTTAATAAATTCTGAAAAGCATTGATAAAATTCCACATCCTTTAATGAGAAAAACTCTCAACAATTTGGATATAAAAAGAACATACTTCAAAATGATAAAGGCCATATATAACACACCCACAACTAATATCATACTGACAGTGGAAAAACTGAAAGACTTCCCATCAAGGTCTGTAACACAACAGAAACGCCCTCTTTCACCACTTTTATTCAACATGGTTCTAGAAGTTCTAGCCAGAACAACTAGGCAAGAGAAAGAAATAAAGGGCATACAAATTGGAAAAGAAGAAGTAAAATTATCTTTGTTTGTGGACAACATAATCTTATTAATATATTTACAACAACCTAAACACTCCACCAAAAAAAAAAAAAAATTCTCTTAGAATTGAGAAATGAATTCAATAAAGCCACAGGATACTAAATCAACATACAAAAATTAGCAGTGTTTCTATTCTAACAGTGATCAACCTGGAAAAGAAATAAAGAAATTCCATTTAAACACCCACTAAAAATACTTAGGAATTAGTTTAATCAAAGAAGTGAAATATCTCTGTAAGGAAGACTGAAACTGATGAAAAAAGTCAAAGAGGACACAAAGCAGGAAGCAACAGCCCATTTGCATGGATTGGAAGAATTAATATTGTTTACACAAAATGATCCACATAGTCAGGACAATCCCTATCAAAATACCAAATACATTATTCACAAAAATAGAAAAAAACACTAAAATTTATATAAAACCACAAAAGACCCCTTCCAGATAGCTAAAGCATTTCTGAGCAAAAGAATAAAGTGGGAGGCATCAAGCTAGTTGACATTAAATGATACTACAAATCTATCTTAACCAAAAACAACATGAAACTGACAAAAAAAGCAGACACATAGACCCATGGAACACAATAGAGATCCCAGAAATACATCACCGTTTTTAACACACAACCAATTTTTGACAACAGTGCCAAGAACATTCAGTGGGAAAAGTCCATTCTCTTCATAACTACTTTTTATTGATCCAGTTAGTGGCCCACACCAACAATTTGGGAGTCTTTCTTGATTCCTCTCATTTCATTATACCCTGAAGGCTTTCTAGTAGCAAATTCCTACTGGTGCACTTTCCAATAATGACTCACTCTAACAAGTTTTTATCACAGCTAGCATTGCAGTCCAAACTACCATCATATTTTCCCTGGGCTACCAATATATCCACCTAATTGTTCTCAGTCCCACTCTTGGCTCATTAAATAGCAGTTGGGGAGCTGCATTTTTAGAACTAGATTAGATTGTGCCTTTAGCTTGCTTCATGCATACCTTTAAATTCCTCATCTGAGCACTCAACAAAATCCGTGCTCTCTTTGGTAGCAGGCTCATGCCTTGTTGAGTCAATAAGAGTGTTTTCAGTTCAATCATATTCACTGCCACTAGGCTCTATGTTTGAGAGAGTCATGATTTTGCTATTTTAATTAGCTTTTACATGCTCAAGAAAAACATCAAACTGGAATCTCATTTCAATATACCCCTTGGGTCACTGATGTTTGCGAACATAGTCCCTCCCTCTAAATTTCAAACATTTCAAACTCCTTTATTCCAAAATATTCCCATGGTGGATTTCCATTCTGGGATCTGGTAGAGAAAAGATGATAGCTGGAGTATCTTCTGAAATCTTTCACTAACTAGTTAAGTAGCTCACATCAGCCTTTTACAGTCCAGTTCAACTGGAAGGACATGAGCATTAAGAGCAGAATTGCATTAGGGCTCCAGCCACATACACTGGGGCTGATGGGTTCAAAACCAGCCCAGGCCTGCCAAAAACAACAATGACAACTACAACAAAAAAATAGCTGAGCATTGTGGTGGGCACCTGTAGTCCCAGCTACTTGGGAGGCTGAGGCAAGAGATTCACTTAAGTCCAAGAGTGTGAGGTTGCTATAAGCTGTGATGCCACAGTTCTCTACCCGGGGTGGCATAATGAGACTCTGTGTCAGAAAAAAAAAAAAAGGAATTGCATTTGACTCTTGATTTCCCACTTACCAGCTATGACCTTGGAGAAATTACGGTTCTACTCTGAGTCTCTGTTTATTCATCCATAAAATAATAACAAATAACAAATTTATTTCCTACTTCTCAGTCTACAGCAGCTATTACCTACATTCATGTTGCATTCATATTTTTGTGGTTTTCATTATCATAGTCATTTCAAAAAAAGATTATCTCCTCTCCCCCTCACACTCTGAATATTATTTTCTTTCTTTTTTTCTTTTTTTTTTTTTTTTATCTCAGGGCACATTCTATTGCGCTGGATAGGGTGCCATAGTGTCATAGTTCACAGCAACCTTTAACTCTTGGCCTCAAGCAACCCTCTTGCCTCAGACTCCCAAGAAACTGGGATGACAGCTGCCTACCAAGGTGCCCAGCTACTTTATTTATTTATTTATTTTAGCAAAGACAAGGTCTCACTCTTGCTCGGGGTGGTCTCACACTCCTGAGCTCAGGTGATCCACCTGCCTCAGTCTCCCAGAGTGCTAGGATTATAGGTGCAAGCCACTGAATCCCATCTGGACTTTTTAATTTCTTAATCAAGTGAATAATTTACTTGACCTTTTATAATTTATTTAAAAAGAGAAAGAGTTATAATGCAGCTTTAAATAAGTGAATATGAAATGAAATAAAAAGATACGAAAGGGCTTCAAATTGCTCCAGATGGTCACAAACAATAACTCACTTCATCCTCATAACAAGCTAGTGAGATAAATCAAATACAGATTATTTTCCTATTTAATAAATTATAAAATTAATATTCAAAGTAGAATCTTATGTGTCTTGCCAAACATTAACTAACCAGAAAATAATGAAAACGGGATAAAAATGCATATCTACCTAGAAAGGTAAATGTTAACATAATTATTATTAGGAATTCAAGAATACAGTGGAACCTGCCTATAATTTCAGCCCTTTAGGAAGCCAAGGAGATCAAGACCAATTCTTTTGAATATAGTTTCCCCTTGATGCACATAGCTATGAACATTTCCAGAATTAGGTATGACGTGCACATTGGTTTTCCTTCAAACCAACTTTTTGTTTTAACAAAATTATGGGGTATAATTGAAGTACAATAAACTGTGCATATTGAAATATATAATTTGATAAATGTTGATACGTGTAAAATCCCGTGGAACCATCATCACAATCAAGATACGAAACATATTTATAAGACCCAAAGGTTTCCCTGAGCTCCTTCATAATCCCTCCTTTTACATACTCCTGGACAGTTACTGATCTGCTTTTTGTATCTATAAATTAGTTTGCACTTTTTTAGAATTTTATATAAATGAAAACATACATAGTATATTCTCTGTGTATTTGGCTTCTCACTTGGCATAATTCTTTTGACATTCAGCCACAGTGTCATGTATATCAGCAGTTTATTTCTCTAATTGCAGAATACTGTTGGATACATACTGTATATACAACAATTATCCATTTACCTAGGGATGGACGTTTGAACTGTTACCAAGTTCTGCCTATTTTCAAATACAGTTGCTATAAACATTTGTATACAAGTCTATGTGGGGATGTAAGCTTTCATTCCTTTTTGATAAATATCCAAAGTGAAATGGCTGGATCATAATGTAGAAGGATGTTTAATGTTTTAAGACATCATTGAAATGTTTTCCAACGTGGTATACAAGTTTCTATCCCCACCAGCAGGGTACAGAAGATCAAGTTCCTCCACAGACTCACCAACTTTATGTGAGGTCAGTCTTTTTAATTCTAACCTTTCTGATAGGTGTAAAATGTTATCTCTTTGTCATTGAAATGGATTTTTTCTCCTGAACGTCTGTTAAATTCCCTTATTGGTTTCAGTGTCTTTGTTGTAGTTTCAACTGATTTTCTGCATAGATGACTATATGGTTTGTGAATAGTGACAGTCCTACTTCTTCCTTTACAATTTAAATAAACATTTAATTCTGTAATTGTCAAAATTTAAAACTTCAAATGGAAATCCAATGAATTTCATGCTGACCATTTAACCATGAGCACTCTAATTATGCACACAGTAGGCACTCAATAAGTAAACATTTTATGTCTTTCTGACAAAGAGGTTTTTTTATGCAAATTACAGTTGGTGACTGGCAAACACTTATGAAAAAGGAGTAAAAGAAACATATTAATTTTCCTTGGGGTAGTGGAATCTGCCTATAATCTCAGCCCTTTAGGAAGCCAAGGAGTTGAAGACCAGCCTGGGCAACTTAGCAAGATCCTATGTGTACCAAAAAATTAAATCATGGGGGTGTACACCTATAGCTCCACCTCTTCAGGAGGCTGTGACCAGGAGGATCACTTGGGCCCAGGATTTTGGCATTGCAAAGATGATCCCACTTACACCATTCCAAATTGCCCAGGAGAACTTTGCCTACTTGCACTGACAATATTCACAGCATGTTTAACCCACAGACCCATTAAAGGATTGAAAACAGGACGTTCAAATTAAGGAACATGTATGATGTAAGGGCTGTTTGAGGGATTCCTCCAAAGTATTCATGGCTATAAATGTTTCTACCTTTTGATCTGTGACTTTTTATTCATAGGTCTCTGCTGTTGAGATCTCCAAGGTTTCTTCCAACAAGGAGGTATGGTATATGGTGATGAAATGTGGGGAGCTCTGTTTTTAATTAAGCCTCCTTGATGTCACAGAGCTTTCGGATTATGTCCACAAAACCCAGAAGCCAATGATATTTACTTCTCTGAGGAAAAGGGTGACAGGTAGAAAATAGCTCAGCACCAGCTCTTTCTCTACTTCAACTCAGAATTACACAATTTTGAGATAGGTGCTATGTCTGCTTGGTAGGATAGAAATGATAAGAGTGATGTAGAAGATTAGATGGGATGGAAGTGAATTTATTATAAATTTGTATACATGTTGGCACTATTTACATTGTATTCCTGGATCAGATCGTATTACAAGTGTGAACTCTATTATATTTCCATTGTACTCTACTCAACTGAACCTCAAAGTTATCAGAAGATTTCAGTTCAAATATTTTTATTCCTTGCTCTTTAATGTCTGGTGTTTGATCTTTCTTTACCTTCACATTCTATGGGGGTATAGATTTATGGTACCTTCAATTCACCCTCAAAAAGTAAGCTTAAAACATATATACATTTTGGCACCCTGTGTGTGTGTGTGTGTGTGTGTGTGTGTGTTTGTAGAGAGAGAGGGCACTCTCTAAATGTTGGCTTTTATTTGGGATTCTTGGAAATATTGGAGGCTTTCTTGAACTCTTGAGTCTTGCTCTCACATTATAGAATGACACTGTAGTTTGTCTACGGGTGCTAAAATTATGTTTGCTGGTCAAGTTTTCTTTATATGACCTCATCATTAAAAATTGTAGAAACCTTTCCTATGTTTCTGTCCCACCGAGTACTTTTATTTCCAACTTACTCAGCAATCATTCCCAGAATAATGATGTAATTAAATCAAATCAATCTCTTACAGTTCCAGCATTTTCATATGTCCTGCACCAGATGAAAGTTTTTTGTCATTGTGGACAACTTCCCAATCTTAGCCAAACATTGTGTGCTCATTGAAACCCTAGCAGGTGATATTACCTCATCCTCACATGGTGCTTTTAACTTATTAACTATCCTGCTAACAGACTCAACCTCACATGAGGATTTTATATGTGTAATATTTCCTAGGTCTTCATGTTTATGCTGACAGGAAGCAACATGCTCCTGTCACTCCAGAGACTAGCCTAAGCCCGAGAGGCTGCCTTGGAAAGCACAACTCCTGTGAGTTACACAGAGTTCACAGACAGAAAACTCTGTTCATTCTTCAAAGTCTTTTCATGCATACTAACATAGTCACAGGACCTCAAATGTCATTAATCAAATGTTAATTTGTTGCAAGTTATGTCTAATTCAAAACAAACAAACAAAAAATACTACTCCCCAGGTGACCAGATCCACTTATTATCTTTTTATTTAAGAGTTCTTTAATATTCCTGGGTAGGGTATTTAAAGTTAATTCCATTTCTTTTATACCCAAGGGTATATAATGGGTATATAGTCTTATAGTACAAAAGACTATAGTATAGTGGGTATATAGTCTTTTATACTATAAGACATTTATACTAAAAGTCATCTGTTGAAAACAGCCTCATTTCAAATCACATCGCATAGAATGTGCCCTGAGATACACTTATACTATAAGTCTTTTAATATAAAAGACTTATAGTATAAAAGACTATATACCCACTATACACCCTAGGACATCCGGGGTGACCAGTTTATCTCAGGGCATATTCTATGCGATGTGATTTGAAATGAGGCTGTTTTCAACAGATGACTTTTCTATTCCCAATCATATGTATTCATACAATTACAGGAATAGAATTATGTGTGTAAAGAGAGCTGGAAATGTGTTTGACTTGTGAGGCTAAACTTCTAGTGCATCATGGTGGTCTGCTTTCTGAAAGTAAGAGAGAGAGAGAGAGAGAGAGAGTGTGTGTGTGTGTGTGTGTGTGTGTGTAATGGTTGCATGAAAGAGGTCAAATTTGGAACACATGTTCCTAAATTTTTTAAATGCAAAACAATTTGTCAAATATTAAGAATAAGATAAAAAATCACAACATGAAACAGAAAATCACTAAACATTGACATCAGATCTCCCAATTCCTAAAACCCACTGAATATTTCCCACCTGGCTTCTCTCATAATTCTTCACACTACACTTTGCCTGAATCCTGTGACGTGCATGTCTATCCTCAGAAATCTCTCCTTCCTTCCTGAGCCTCGGAACCTGCAAAGTTTTGTAGTTCTCTCTTCCAGGGGGCAAAGCTAACATTAATATTCATGGTCCCTTGTTATATGAAGCAATTTAGCTGACCATTTTTTCAAATTCCACCTCTCAAGTTAAGCCCAAGATTTTCTGAGGGTATTTCTAGGATATTTATTACATTTATTACATGCATGATCATGTTTACCTTTTTTCCCCCTTCACTTGAATTAGGGCTTAAAAAGAGGGTTACTAGCTTAAAATGTAAGGTTAGCAGCATTTGTCAAAGAAATTGCCCATCCCACTTAGTATAATAGTTTGATTTTCGATTGTTCTATAATTCTTAACAAAAACAGCAGCTTGAAACAATATCCAGTTATAATTTTACCCTTCCTGTAGGTCCAAAGTCTGGGTACAGAGAGACTGGGATCTCTACTCAGTCTCACAAGGCTGAAATCAAAGTGTTAGCCAGGCTGTCTTTTCATTTGTAACTCAGGGTTCTTTTTCAAGCTCATTCAGGATGTTGGAAGAATTCAGTTCCATTGGTAGCCATGTTACCTTATCCCAATGGGGCACCCAACTTATTCAAAGCTAACAGGAAAACTCTCTCTCACTAGGCATCTTTCTGGTCTATTTTAAGGGCTCAGTTAGTTGGGTCAGTCCCAGTCAGTCTCAAAGTCAATCTTACTTATTAGGTCATTAAGTAATAAATCTTAGGAATCTTACTTATTAGGTTATTAAGTAATAAATGTCCAATTTCCTTAAGTACTAAGTTTGACAGTTGGTATTTCTGACATTTCATTTGGGCACCACTTTTTCTGTTTTTATGGTACAGGTATATACTCAGTCTTTCAAATGCATGTTTGGGCTTGAGATTATCTTTCAAAATTTATTTTACAGAGATTTTTGTGAAAAATTACAAAATCAAAAATTCTTGTTATTTTCAAATATGATTTCCCTCATGGAATAAACGAATAAATAAAGTGCAAACAACTTGAAATATCAACAAAGTGTTTGAGAAGGATGTGGCTAATAAGCACAATGTACCTCGATGATGTGAGAAGTTCCATCCTGGTGATTTTAATCTTGAAAACGAGCCACATGGGCAACCTGAGACCAAAGTGGACAATGATGAGCTGAAAGCTATAGTAGAAGCAAGTCCATCTAAACCTATGTGTGAATTAGCAGCAAGGTTTGACATTAATATTCTAAAAATACTGGACCATTTGAAACAAATCAGAAAGATTAAAAAGCTGGGTAGATGGGTTCCACATGAATTAAATGAGTATCAAAAAAGAAATTGTCTTGAAGCTTGCCTTTCTTTGTTGTCATGGCATACTACATAAAGGCAAGTCATTTCTACATCATATTGTTACATATGATGAAAAATTCGTTCTTTTTGACAATTGAAGCATTCAACGCAATTGTTGGATACAGATAAAACCAAAACACAGTCTAAAACTGAATGTTCATCAAAAGAAGGTAATGGTATCTGTTTGGTGGTCCAGCACTGGTATTATCCATTACAGCATCATGAAACCTGGTTTTCGATTACAGCAATGTCGACTGCATCCAGTTGGATGAAATGTTGAGGATGCTGTGCCTAAGCAGCTGAGATTAGTCAATAGAGATAGTAGGTCCTCTCGCAAGACAGTGCTTGACCACATGGTACACAAACAACACCGCTCAGCATTGAGATGAGCACAGAGGCGTGCCCCAACACCCTTGCTTAGAGAAGGTAGAGAAAGTTTGAAATGCTGAATGGATAGAATGCCAGTGAGAGGAAATGAAATTGAAGTTTTAAAGTGCCTTGCATATTGGGAAGACCTTTAAATGCATGAATGCAAACTACAGGTGCCGTTGGAGAATTTAGGAAAAAGGAAATTAGTATTTAGGCAGAATCATTCTAATGCCCATGTGGAAAACAGATTGGAAAGTGAACAGAATGGGGGGAGGGGAGAGACCATTTAAGGAGCAGCTGCAATAATGATGTAGAGATGCTGGGAGAATGGGGACTGAAGACCCCATTCTTGGCAAGGGAAAGCATCCCCAGAAAGCTGAGCAGCAGGTTCCATCAGGCACAGATCATAGAAGTAGGTAACCTTAAGAGAATAGATAATAGCAAAATGTAGTGGAATAATTAAGAAGTGATGAGTTTGGAGTATTTTTTACCTTTATTTTCAATATGATTTATTCAATTGTAAGTTATCAAAATGTTGATGTTTTCATTTTTAATAAGGGCTGTGTTTAAGAATTGAATCACAAAATTCCCGAAGAGTTAATCATTAGCTCTCCTGAGCCATCTGCAGTACACCCCTGGCAGGTACTCAAGATTCTGGCCGAGGTGTCACCTCCTCCAGGAAGGCTCCTAAAATCCCACTGGAATAAGCAGACAAGTCCCTCTCTGTGTTTCCATGGCCCCTTGTGAAGAGTTGCACCATATCTATTTTTACACCAAAAGTCAATGGCTGATTTGTTTCTCATCCTCTTCTTCTCAATGGTGATAGTCTAATGTTTAGGAAATCAGAGCCAACTTTTAAAAAGATATCTTTGTGCCAGAAAGTTTGGTTCTAAAGTACAACGATAAGTAAGAGACAGTTCTTATATTCAAGAATCTCACCGTACAGGAAGAGAGACAAGCAGTAAAGGTCACTACAGCCCCCATGTTAAGAATATGACGAAAGTAAGCCTGACGTGGAAATGAGGATCAAATAGTCCACCCCACCCAAACCAACACAGTCAGTCAGAAGAAGGATCCTGGCAATCTTCACATCCAATGTTCCTGATTCTTTCTACATACTCAGTTTTGAGCTTTAACCAAAAGAGAAAACAAAGAAAAAAAGAAAGAAAACTTTTATATTAATGGCAGACAAAAAACTTATTAGAGCAAAAGCATTAAATACAACTTTATGATTGACAGAGAGAAGACCCTCCAAATAATTTTTCTGCTTTTCCTTAATATTCTACGTAATTAAGTCAGTCTAGATTTCCACGCATAATTTTCCAGTCCCTTCTGTTTTCCAAAAGGAACTGCATGAATCATGAAAAGTCTTCTGAATTCCCTAGCTACAGAAGAACAGAAAGGAGATTTCAATCCTCTTCCCAATTCCGGTACATATTATCAGACCCTAACTAAAAACAAATTCGTGAGAAACTCACTTTTAAGAAGTTTTTCTGCCCTTCTCTCACATTCAGAGCCAGGAAGCAGCTAGACTGACATCCTGCACAGGGACATCATGGTAAGTGGGTCGCCCCTGCCACTGATCCAGATAGAGTCATGAAAATGCTGGTGGCTGGTCTTAGCCAAATTCTCATGCCAGTGGCTGGTTGTTAGAAACTCAGTGCCAAGTTAAAACATAGCTGTTCCCTGAGCGGGAACACTCCTCAGGGATGGCGGACTAACTCTAAAAGAGAAATCCATATATATATATATATTTTTTTCTTACCAGTCTTATTTTTTTCAAGTGTATTAGAGTATAACTGACAAGTCAAAACTTGTACATATTAAAGTATACAAGGTGGTGCTTTGATATGAGTATACTTGATTGTATGGATGATTTCCACAATCATGCTAACATCATACTTGATGAAATACCAAAAGCTTCTTTTTCTAAAATCAGGAACAGGAAAAGAATATATACTCTCACAATCTCTATACAACACAGTGCTAAAAATCATAGCCACAGTAATTAGGCAATAAAAATAAATAAAAGGCATCCAAATTGGAAAGGAAGAGGTAAAATGATCTCTTCTTTCAGATGACGTGATCTTCTTTGCTTTGAGGGATTTATTTATTTATTTATTCATTTCAGAATATTAAGGGGGTTCACACATTTTGGTTACATAGTTTGCTTCTGTATATTTTAAGTCAAATAAAAATGTGTGTCCTTTACCCAGAAAGTGTACAATGTACCCAATGCAATGTACCGGTTGGGGGAGAATTTATTCATCCCCTACCTCCCCCCCATCTGAGTGTCATTGAGTTTTGCTTCCAGATGAACATATAGGTGCTGATCAATTACTTCCAAGACATGATCTTATATAAAGAAAATCCACAAGACACCACAAACTGGCATCTAAACTGTTAGAACTAGTGAACTAGTGAGTGAATTCAGTAAAGTTGCAGATTATAAAATCAACAGATAATCACCTACATTTCTGTATGTTAACAAATGAGCTATCTGAAGAAGAAATTAAGAAAACAATGCCATTTGCAATAACATTGAAAGGAAGAAAATATTTAGGAACAAATTTAACCAGAGATGTGAACAATTTTTACCCAGAAAATGGTAAAATATTGATGAAAAAATTGAAGAAGACAGACAACTAAATAAAAAGATATCCTTTGTTCATACATTGGAATAATTAATATTATCAAAATTTTCATATTGCCCAAAGTGACCTATAGATTCAACACAAGTCTTATCAAAATTTTAATGACAGTTTTCACAGAAATAGAAATCTAAAATTTATGTGAAACCACAAAAGATTCCTTAATCGATTTATAGGGGAAAAATACTTGGAGGAAAAGAAGGATAATTATAAAAATTAAAATATGAAACATCTGTATAATAACCTGACGATGTGCTCTTTTATTTCAGCAGGCCAGTAATGTGGGTGGGCGAGATGAGTTCATGCACGTAACATGTATTCTAAAGAAAGCACATTTGGAAAATAAGACTTAATCTTCCAGAAGCGGGAGTGCTATCAAGTCACCAGTTTGGGTCTCATCTCTAGAAAGACTTTGCGTTAGGAACACAAACAAGATTAATACAATAACAATTAGCTCCAGTGGTTCATTGCAATACAGAGTAGAAAGGTAAATATAGTTTGTATAGTAAACAGAGAAAAAATAAACAGCAAAAGGAAATAACATGTGCTAATTCTAAATGTTTTCATTGACATGTTGTATAAAAGCCATATTCAACTTTCTTTTCTCATCTACACACTCTCAAGTATCTCACTGTTATTGTTTCAATTCTTAATTAAGAAAGAGTCTTACATATAATTAATGATAACAGAATGGACCAACTTCAATACATGTAGTAGAATGAAGGAATTCAAAGGAGAAACAGTTTGTTTCTGATGGGCGCATCTATGAAAGGGTGTTGGTGGTGAGCACTTACAAATGGGAAGCATTTCTTAGTCTTGGTCAGAAGTATGGAGGGTATTAGAAATATAGAGAAATGAGGCACAGCAGATACAAAGGTAAAGAAAAGAAAACAAAGTTCAGGGAAATCCAATACCTTAACTAAAGTAAGAAATACATGTTACGAAAAAGAAGGAGAAGACGCCCAAAAAGATACACTAGCACTAGATATATAAGACCCTTGAATCACAAATTAAAAATCTGGAGACAAAAAAGTACAAACCAACCATCATAATCATATTATATTGAAATTTTCCTGCCTGTACGCTGATTGCACTTTCTCTTTTACTTAATCCTACCATTGTTTACAATGTTATTTCTGCAAAAGATAGTGGTTATTATATTTTTGAAAAGCAAAAACGTAAGAATCCATCGTTCATTCAACTAGAAAAATGCTGTCCCTTTTAATCTTACTTATACAGGTTCAGAGACATTACTAGACGATTTGGCAACATTTGGAAAACTGACAATTCAAAGTTAGAGAAATAAGTTCAAATGCCGTCTTATTTTCAGGGAAATTTTCCACATCTCTCCAATGAGAATGGACGTGGCCCATTCTTCACCCAGGTATGTTGACCATTAACGTCAGAATCCATTTGTGATGGCCGTAAACTTTCAGTACTAGAACATATTGCTAGTGAAAGCTTAATGACCAAAGGTCTCATAAAACTTGGCAACAAAATGCAGAGTACTTTTACTGAGTCTGGAGAAGAAAACCTTTAATTAGCGGTCATCAAAGTACTAAGCAAAGGTCAGCTTCCCTGATCAGCCAATGTCTTTTTGAAATAAAACTATTATTAGGTTTCTGATTCCTCACATCGCCCCTCAAGCAGGTAGCTGTGTTTCCTATGCTAACTTTCTCTGCTTTTTCCACTTTGTGTGATGAACTGTCAACAAATGGAAGGAAACCTGCCAAGATGCTGAGTTGGAGCATGGATCCATACTGTTTAAAACTCACATGGCTTAAAGTACCCACGACAACAGTCTACTGATCCCAAACTAATCTGACTCCATGTTGAAATGGGCTGACGTTGTCCTCCACTATACTTTTAAATTGTTGACGTTGTTTTGTGGCCTAAAGAAATCTAGTTCACTTAATCTGACTCCTGGCTCAAGGAGAATTGGCTATTTTCCTACAGATAATTGATTTAGATAGCCTGCCTATTGGCTCAATATGATGACTATAGGAGCAAAAGAGTTTTTAGGGGAAACGCATTGGCTATACATTATGCAAGGAAACCTGAATTATTTTCTGTCCCCTAAATCTTTCTTCTATTAGCTTGAGGTTTCATCCTTAGAAATTAATTTACTTGAGTCTTAAAGTTGTCATTCTTTAGAATACACCTGCTAACATGAAAATTTCACTAAAATCACCCCTTAAGGAGGCTGGGATATATAGGCTTAATAATTGGTTTGGCACAGAGAAAGGGTAGTAGAAAAGAAAAGGCTATAAAAAGTAGTAGCAGAACAACAAAAGCACAATTTTTCCTTTCACAATTTTCTGTAAGAATGGGAAGAATGTGCTATTTCTGATTTAATCTTCTCTTCCACAATAATTGTGGAAGGCTCCTAACATTCCTTTTAATTTTTATAACTCACTCAAAGATAACCCTATTAAAAGCAATGGTAATGTCATAATGTTGTAAAGAAAATCAGGGCAGGATATCGGAACATTTAGGTCAGGATTAAATAATTGGAAACTTTTATGTGATTTTCTTGGAGTCAACTTAGGACTGCAAGTGTAGGGATGCAAGAGCTGTCACGTGTGATCAGTATGTGTATTAGTTATCTATCTTCGCATCAGGAATTACCACACACTTAGCCTAAAGCACCCAAACATTTGCTCACAGTTTTGCGGGACAGAAATCAGAGTGGGCTTGCCTAATTTCTCTACTTAAGGATTCACAAGGCAGAAATCAAGGTGTTTATCCTGGCTTTTATCTGGAAAGTCTGGGGAAGAATCTACATTTGAGACCATTCACCTGTTTGTCAGAATTTGGCTCCTGGTGATTGTAGGGCTAAGGTCCCATTTTTTCACTGGCTGCCAATCAGCTGCTACTCTCATCTTTTAGAAGCTGCCTATGTTTTTCAACGCATAGTCTCTTTCTCATCTTTAAGCCAGCAATGGAATCTCAGACCTTTTTCATACTTCTAATCTCTCTAATGCTCTTTTTCTAGTAGCCAGAGAAAACTCGGCTTTTAGAAGGCATGTGATTAGATAGAGTAACATATGTGCCCTTTTCCTATAGCATAATGTAACCACAGCAGTGATGTCTTAACATATTCAGACTCCACCCAAAGGAAAAAAGATATATAAGAGTGAGGATCATTGAGGGTCGCTCTTAGATTCTACCTACCACACCATGTATCTTAAGATAAATTAATAGAATGGAGTATCACTCTTCACCAAACTGAATTTCTCTACTAGACACGCGATCATGGACCCCAAACAAGGGAAGTTCAAGTATTGTTTTCCTATAACTTCAAGCCTTAATCATGGATACCCTCTACTGGCAGGTTTTTTTCTTTCTAGGTTTTGAGCTGATTCTGAATACAGCAAAGTAATACTGGGTATCTTTCTCCCACTATCTTTTGGGGTTAAACACTAGTCTTGCTGTATAACCTTAGTGTACTTGGTGTGAGTCCCAATCTTACATAATCTCCTTAACTACCAGAAACAACCCACTCCTATCTCCTGCTGAGTTAATAGTGTTTTTATGGCAGAACTTTACTTCCAGGTTCTGTTTTAGACCTCCATCTTTTTTTTTCCCTAAGAAAAAGAAGTCAACTATAGATCAAAACTCATGAGGCTGCTTCTCAGACACTCTGTAGATCTTTCTAGAAGCCTGAGTCTGCTCTCTTCTCCTCTAATTCAGCAAAGAAAGACAATCTGCAAATAGATGATTGATGAAAATTTTAACTTTAATGGTGTATATGTACCATCTGACATTAAACATAAATGCACTACCTGGACCCCAATTTTTCAGCTCCTTGACCAAACTGAATAGTTTGAGTATAATTATTTAATTTTATTTTTTCAGCTTTATGGAAGTATAACTAATAATTATAACAAATGGAAATTGAACATATTTAACATATTTTAAATTTACCACAATTAAATTAACATATCTTAACATGCAATTTGAAGATAATAATAGCTATAAGATCAATATATGATTGAAGCAACATAAATATGGTTAATAAAGTTGCATCACATAATTGATGCTCAACAATTATAACCTTAAGAAAAAATAAATGCAATTTAAAGGCACTAAAAAATATACAATAGGGCAACTATTGAAACCCAATAATAATAGCTACCATATAGTGAGCACTTTATTCCAGCCATTATTTTTTTTACTATTTTCTATGTATAAGCTTGTGTTTATAATCCTAACAAGATCATAAATGTTTCTTACAGATTAAGAGAGACACAAAGAAATTAAATATTTTGCCAAAGGCACACAGCTATGCTGAGGCTGAGCTGTGATTAAACACAAGTGATGCTCTTAGCCACCACACCTATAGTACTTCCTCACATACGGTCACACAAATATGAGACATCCTGGGAAATGGATGGAGTAAGAGATCCTGAACATGACCTGTGGTTAGAATACTATTAAATAGCCCAGGCTTGAATACATGAGCATTTAGACAAGAACAAACACAAAAGGATTAAAAAGGGGGGCTAGTATAGATTTGTTTGGGAAAAACATAATAAGATTGAAAACGCAACCAGATGTAGATGAGAGAAGAGTCCAATTGCAAGTTTGGAAAATGGGATAGAAGATGAAGTTCTTTGTCAAGATAGGGAAAGAAGTAAAAGGCAGCCTTAAATGATCATTTGGCTAAATTGGCCAAACTGTATACTCTACAAAAAGCCCACAAGCACTATTTTATTTAACACTATGAGTCATTGATAATGCAATAGCAATGAAATCCCCTCAATGATCCTTTAATAAATAAAGGACAATTTCACATGAAGAAAATGGGGTAAATATAGACAATGAAACAATGTATTATGAGGAATTCTTGGTTTGGCTTATCCAAGCCAAAGTCTTATTTTGCCATAACTGCATGTGAGTCTTTGGGAAAATTAGGGAAAACCAAATATAATTGCTTAAAATCTCACAGAATCAAGTTGCAACAAATAATAATTTTGTCAAAATTAAGCTATCCAAGGCTATTAAATTTTCAAAATCTAAGTTTCTTTATTGATTAACATACCCCATAAACTATCTGGGGACATGGTAGGATGACAGTCTTTGCAGGTTTATTACTATATTAGCTAGAAAGTTCCCTATGTAGGCATCATTATCAAAACCATCTTGAAAATCCCCAATCACCCTTTTCCTCTCCTCCTTACCTTTTCTCTTACACTTATGTGAAGAAGTGAGAATGCATTCGATCTTACTCTGCATAAGGCAAAGGAAGAAGTTATCTAAAATATGTTTGGGGTATGTACCGATTTATTCTGACATTTAAAAAGACTTATGCTTCTTTCTCACAAAATCTCAGGCCCAAATTAGAATGGTGTCACCAGCTTCTTTGCTTGAGACTCCTAACTCTACCTTCTCCAATAAAAAAAGCCCATGATTTATAAAGACCAGGAGCATTCTAGGCTGGAGATAAGAGGTGGTGTTGGACACCAACAACCTGCTGGTACTTTAAAAAAAAAATCACATCAAAATCCTCATCAACACCACCAGCATCAACAAGCCAGTGTCCTTACATGGCACTCAGGCTACGTTGAAAATTCTTGAATTACTTTTTTTTTTTTTTCACCTGGCTTAGGGCCCTGGGCACATTATGTAACCTTTCTAAGCATTGATTTCTTCATCTATAAAATGGGGAATGAAGCTACTTGGGGCATGACTTTTAGTATTAAATGGAAAGAGTACTATATATAAAACTGTACTACCTGGTTCAGTGTCCCATACATAGTAAGTGCTCAAGGAACGGCACAGATGCATCTGACAGTGATTCCCTACCCTGCCCCCTACCCTGTGCTTCTTTTGATCAAAGCCTTGAGATTTAACACTGTAGTGTCCTCTGTTGTTCCATCCTATTGTCTCAAATTTATTAATCTTGTTTTGTCAAGCCCCTTGAAGGCAATTTTTATACCCTTTCCTATATTCCCCCAAGCTCTGATACTGTGTAGAGTACACGGAAGCCACTCAGTAGACACCTGTGGGTTCACCAAAGGGAGTTGGGAAACAGATTCAGAAAGTGGAAAGTTTTATATACTTAGAACCACATCACGCAGGAGAAACCTCCTCCCGAGATCTAGGGGTGATGTTATCTAAACTAACTCAATGCTAAGGTCATACCAGCACTCCATACATGTAAATATTTAAGTGGCTCCCATTTGATTTTGACACCAAACAGCCACTGAGGGGACAGTAATTAAATAACTTGCATTCAGTTGCTGAATGAACAATTTAGTTATCTCAAGTTTTATTTGGAAGAAGAGACGACTGTCTAACCAAACTATAGTAGTGGTTTTAAAACTAAGTAAGGGGTTGGTTTTTTTTTTATTGTTGTTTTGTTTTTTAAGTATAAAAGAATAGGGGCCCAAAAACAAACAACAAAAATAACTTAATACTCTAATGAAAGTAGAATACATTTTTTCTTGGGAAGAAATTTCTAGGTTACAAATAATGACAAATCATGTTGCTGATTTCACCTTTCCTATTCATTTCTGACAAAGGAATATATATTCACTAACTCTAATATTCAGTATTAGTGTAGTTTTACCATGAATTTGCAAATGTTCAAAATTAATTGACAGATAATTTTATAAAGGAATTGATATGAAAATGAAAGTTGTTTAAATCAGCCAGTCTCTTGCTGAACTCATCCAGGAATTAAAAACACTATGTTTCCCCTTGATAACCGTGGCTTCACAGCCAGTATCTGAGGACAAGTCTTACCACTTGATTGGATTATCATTGTTTCCCCTGAATAAGTAGAAAAAACAAAAACCTTTGGTATCATTTAATGTAATAAAAAGGATGATTATTTATTTTTCCATAAGATTATTACTAATATTTCTAGTTTTTCAAATTTTTATCTCACAAGACAGTACTTTTATTCTTTTCTTTAATCTAACTACTATTCCTAAACTTACATTACTCCTCTTGAAGAGGTTTTGTGATTGCTTTGGTATATCATGAAGACAGTGTACAAGAAAAAGCATTTGGTTCAAAATTTATCAGAAACATTCATATTAGCAAAATTTTCCATGGCATGTGGACACAGATTGAATTATTGAATTTTTTAAAATAGAAGCCTAATACTTTCAGGTCTTTCCAATAATGACAACCTTTTGTAAAGAAATTCTTTGGTGATGCTTTCTACTATATATAGAAAGGAATATAAAAAGCTAAAGAAAAATTAATCCAAATAAATTAGAGCAAAGTCTGCCCTCTGCTGCACTTCAGCAGTTTCCACCCTCAGGCTTTTAGTTGAAATAGTTTAGCACTAACAAATCAATCTCCAGTCATTAAGTTTTTGTTTTTATTTCTTTTAAGACAGAGCTTCAAGTTGTCACCCTGGATAGAGTGCTGGGGCATCACAGCTCACAGCAACCTTGAATTCCTGGGCTCAAGGGAGTCTCCTGCCTCTGCCTCCCAAGTAGCTGGGACTACAGGCGCCACCACAACGCCCGGCCATTTTTTGGTTGCAACCGTCATTGTTGTTCGGCAGGCCCGGGCTGGATTCGAACCCGCCAGCTCTGGTGTACATGGCTGGCACCTTAGCCCATTGAGCCATAGGCGCAGAGCCAAGATTTTTTTTTTTTGTAATACTGAAAAACAATATTGGTGCCTACATAACAGATTAAAGCAATTATACAATTATTATTTTAGGAATACGGTAACTTTCTAGTACTGATGTATTTTGGTTATCAAATGACATTTATAAAATAATAATGATTCTGAAATATATATGAATCATGTAAAGTATGTCATTCCACGGAGCCAGCTAAGTTGGTCATTGATAATTTAAAATCCTTCCTTGTTTTGCTTAAATAAAGGCCAAAGCAATTATATTTTAACAAAGCAAAGAAGTTATCATTTGATAACTAGTAAAGCTCTCATTTTTGCCCAGTACCTCTCTGATTCCATGTTGTTGCTAAAACTTTGCAACCTTTATTCTTTCAACCTAATCCGAATCCTGGCCTTGAGCAGTGTTAACCTAACCCATCACCTTCAGGCATCTCTCTTTCCTGGCCTCAAATTGGTGTCTGATTCTCTTGAATGACTTTTCACAACAAAACTGTTCTCAGAAGATGAAAGAGACATTTCAGGAAATTTTCTCTGTGTGGGAACAAATAATCTATTGTGCTTAAGTTCCAGGATTTGTTTTATCTGACAAAGTTATTTAAATTCTCTGAATTTAGTAACCTTACCTCATCTATAAAATATAGGGATGGGTGAAGATACCTTAAAAAAAAATTAAGCACAATGGTAATATTGTTCTCTGACTGGTATTTCATCGAAATATGGATTAAAACTTTTTTAATGGAAGAAGAACCCAGAAGAAAAATCCTGACTGTAGTCTTTAAAGCTGACCCTGGACTCTGACTTTCTCTCTTAGAATGACTCTACAAAATCCAAAGCCAGCAGAAGAAAAGACGTAACAAAGGTTAAAGTAGAACTAAATGAAATGGAAAAGAAAAAGCATAATACAGAAGATCAATGAACCACAATGTTAGTTCTTTGGAAAAATAAACAAAATTGAAGATCACTTGCTAGATTAATGAGGAATAGCAGAGAAAGGGCCCAAATAACCTCAATCAGAAATGAGAAAGGAGGTATCACAATTGACACCACAGAATCAAGTGGGGAGAAGGAATCAAGGGGAGTAGCAATAACCTACCTAATGGGTACCATGAGCACTGTTTGAAAGATGAGCACATGTAGTTGTGATTCAAGCATTACAAAAGCAATTCAGGTAAACAAAGATATTTGTACTTCCTTATTATTTTAAAACAAAAATTACTAATGAAATACATAATAATGGATCATTCTTTAAAAATGTGAGGTGATGGCTTGTGTGTCAGTGAACAGTAAATCTTACTGTGGTAGATCTAAGAAATTTGTAGGGCTGAAATGAATTTGGTAGCCCTAGTCCTTCAACCAGGAGAAGCAAACTTAACAAAAACAGACAAAAGAAGCTGAGTATCTGGCAAAATTTTTCATCGGAATAAAACAAGTGTAAGTATGCAAAACACTTTATTTGTACATATATATGGCTCCAAAAAGGAGGATCTGTTTTATTTTCTGTGATTTTCCAAAACTATCCAAAGTCTTACTCTGAAAAATTATAACCTTTGGCCAACAAGTCTTAGGTTGATTCTCATTTCCATCCAAAAATCCTTTCTAATTTGTAAGCCATCCCTGGAGTATAAGAATTGAGGTCAGAGACACACCCTTGGAACAAACAACTTAGGAATTAACCTTTTAAAAGTGAAAAATGTGGCGAGGGGGTAAGATGGGAGGAGGGAGAATAATTGGTGGGAACATAACTACAGTACATTTGGGGGTACATGTTAAATTTACTAAGTGTAGAGTATAAATGTCTTAACACAATAACTAAGAAAATGTGGGGAAGGCTATGTTAACCAGTTTGATGAAAATATTTCAAATGGTATGCAAAACCAGCACACTATACCCCATAAGTACAATAATGTACACAGCTACGATCTAATTTTTTTAAAAAGTGAAAATGTAAGAATCCAGTGAAAAGTATCATTATCATCTCTTGAAATCTTATGTTTGAAAACTGTAACTTCTTTAATATGTATCTATGTGTTACCTTTATTTCATAAAGTGATTCAAAATCAAATAAAATAAGTAGATAAAATAGATAAAATCTAGCAAGTGATTTTATTCTGTGCTAATAATCAGCGCTGGTAAAAATAAGTTAAAACCTGCCAAAGCCTAGTAGCCAAAATTATAGAATATTGTAATTACACCTGAAACTACTGGATTAATGATTATAGATGATTCTCCTAAGGAAATGCAAATCAGAATCTCTTATTGATCACACTGCATACTGACAGAAGGACCTGGGGCACTCCTAGATCAGGTTATTCATTTGTTCATTCAACACCAAGGTATTAGGCATTTTCTGTGTCCTGGGCATTGCACTAGAACACATAGAAACATCTGATTAAGAAATAGAGTCTGCCTCTAAAAAAGTCTAAAACTCATTAAGAAAGCTCTAAAACTCATTATTTTAACTCATTAAATTCCTATCTCAATATAAAACATTAAATTCTTGTCAAATCTTCACATGGCATCAAATAGTAATTGTGGACTTACTCCTCAAAGCAGAAGGGGTGAGAAGTCACTCAAAACCAAGAATCAGAGGGCAAAGAATTTTGAAATGAATCAGAAGTGTTTTGCCTGAGTCATGCCTTTGCTTATTCTAGGTTGCTGCATCTAGATCTTGCATCCTGTTCTCATGTCTCACTGCCTCTCTGTCAAAATGAACAACATGGTAAATTTACTTCTCAAAAATTATTTTAAAGACAGGTGATTTACATCTAAGTAGAGTACATAAAATTCTGATCATAGTAAGTTTGGACCACATGGCATTTCAAAGCACCTTTTAACCCAGTTCCAGAATCTTTTACCAACATATCCTATCTTCCCTCCCTCACATGCAACAGATTTTTTTTTTCATTAGAATTTTCCAATTTCCATTATGATTCAGTCCCAATCTCACTAACAGGACAGAAAGCCATCCATTAGTTCCCAAATAAAGAAACAAGAGTTAGAAGAAGGAATGTGCTACATAATGTTTTGGGTCACCTACCTACATATCCTCAAAGTATTTTATTTTTCCAAAATTCTATGAATCCGCTTGCCAGTGTCTTTCTTCTAAAATAATTCTCTTTCTGCCCTACTGGCATTATGCTTACATGAGTTTTCCAAAAATAACTTCTTTTGTTTCTCTGTTGAAAGTTGGTGTTAAATTCAACATGGTAAAAAAACAATGTCTACACAAAAAGTATAGACTTCAAGGTATGTGCATTTAGGAAGATTCCTAATAAGGAATGTTTCCATAATTACTTAAGTCCTTAAGTAATTAGAGTGCCCTTTAGAGTGCCTTTCTTTTGTAAAGCAGACCTTACCTAATAACCTTCTTTTGGTTTTCTCCTCCACAGCCTAACTACCCTCAATTTCTTCAACTGTTCCCAATATGATTTTACATAAAATCTCACCATTCTAACATAGCAACTATCATTTCTTCCTCTTTGCTTCCAATTGTTTTATTTGAAACTTGGGACTAATTTCTGGGAGTATAACACTATATAACCATTCATTTGCACATGTAGATTTGGGCATAGACACATATGCCAAAGAAATTAGTAAGAGTAGCCTTAAGAAACTTTTGGAAAGGAAAAACTTTTCTTCCACATACTTATGTTCAGTACCTGCAGTCCTGCAAATTAAACTGGCAAAACAGACTAAAAGGAGAAAAAGTTTATTTGTATGTATATGGAAGCTTACAAGAAAGTAGCTTGACAAGTGGCTAAAGTTAGAGGTTTATATATTCTACTTAGTAAGGAAAGGGAGAAAAGACCTTTGTGAAAAGAACAGATGAGTTTTTAGAGTAACACAAGAAGGTAATAAACTTTATGATAATGCTTGTTCATACAAGTGTAATCACTTTTTCTACCTACATGGCCATGAATCTCTCCTAGAGAGGATATTTGTGGTTGGTTTACTTCCTAGGAGTAAAAACCAACATGAGAAGATTATTTATCAGAGCCTTGTTCTCAGAAGTTTCTGTTTTTAGTCAGATAAGCAGAAATCTCTAAAAGGACTTCTTTTTGTACTTGCTGAATCCCAAATGTCTTCAACTTAAAATCCTTATAACAACTCTAGCATGCAGAGTGGTTCTCTACACACCTAAAGATTATCGACCCTGAAAGGCACATGAGATTTTTCTGAACCATGAAAAACAGATACTCCCTAACAGGACAACATCTGTGCAAGTATGAAAATTTGAGGCATGCAAATAAAAACTCTGCAACTGTGTAGAAGAGAAAAAATCTTGCTCTTTCAGATTACTAATTGACTCAAAAATTGTGATGAGAGTGAGTTTCAGAATGTCCCATGCGTGCCATGGCAGAGTAGCACAAGATGTCACCATAGATTATAGCTAGTGTTCTGAGAGCATCACATTTTCATCCTGTAACGTCTCCAAGGCTTGGGCAAAAGTTTCATATGCAATTCTTTGTATGGATTATAGTCTTAAAGTAAGGTCTAAAGACTTATTTTAATGTTTCTATTTGAAGTCCCTTGTTTACACAGAGAAAAGGCATTTCAGCCATCAGCGTGGACTCACAGGTCTCCTACTAGATGAATTACACCCTAGCCAAGCACAACCCACTGTTTATCACTTCATTTCATATTTCATGTCAATTCAACAATTAGATTTGAAATGTATTATAAAATAAAGACACATCTAAACAACTTACATGTATAAACTTAATGACCAAGAACTGGACTCAAGTCAAATAGGATTGATTTTATACCCTGGTTCTTCATCTTCTAGCTACAGGCCTCTTGTCAAATTTCAGTGTACTTATTTTTAGATAACAGGGAGATGAAATTAAAAACAGTATCTAGAATAGTAAGCACTCATAGGGAAATTACCTATTATAACTCCATTATTTTTATTATTGATATTTCAATGTACTTCCTTCTGGAAATAATACGTTGTTTTTTTCAAACGGTACATTCAAAAAATTTTTGACATTGCTTGTTGATCAATCCTTTTTGAATAATTTTATAAGATTTGTGGTAATTGCATTAGTATTTTTGTTGTATTGGACATTGACAGAGAGTCCAGGAATCATGTTCAGAGAGATCTTGATATTCATTTACCTAAACAAATTAACCCTCTTGTCTCAATTGATTTTATTAGCATGAAAAAATTAACATACCCAACAAACAGAGGGATGAGAAGTAGGAATTGGAAAGTTAATGTATATGGTGAATTATATGATTTTTCAATTATTCACTGCGATCTCTATAAAAAAAAATTAATATGCTTTTGCCTCAGGACCACCAGGCTTGGATCATTCTACTTAATTTGGCAAAGGAAATGTAAAAGTGCCTAAGCTATATCCAGGCAGAAACTTTAAGAGCCATCAGGTAACACCATGACTCTTTTTCTGTGTCTTCAAAAATGGTATGAAATTTCCCTTTAGGTTCTAGAATTCAGAACACAGACTTAGGAAGCATAACTGATGTCAGTCCACAAGTGAAAACTGCACAGGGACAGGAAACTAAACAGATTTATAGGTGAGAATTAAAATTTCATTGCGGTCAGCTACTAATATTTAAGGATTCTGTGTTATGCAGCATAAGCTAAAAAGCTAGCTAACATACAAAGAATTGTCCAGGATGTCCTGTGTCTTGGCATCGCAGGAAAGCTAAAACAGGTAACACTTGTCTAAAGTCCCCTCATATCTCTGAAAGAAAAAAGAAACTTACTAGATGCTGGAATAAAATGGTGATTCATATTATGCATTGATACTTACAATTTGCTGTCTGCAATAACCAGGGAAATAATATATCAAATGATCTGTGACTTTAAGAAAGAGAGTAAAAAAAAAAAAAAAAAAAGAGAGTAAGAAACAGAATGCTACTAGTTCAACTTACTTGCTATTAGCTGCATTTGACAAGGTACTTACGATCTATCTATCTAAATAGATCTAGATACATAGATATATCTTAAAAATTAGAAATAACTGTCCCAATCCAAAGGTGAGGAAAGCATGCCCACATTTGTAACCTCTTAACAAATTAAGGTAATGCCTATTAAAATCTTTCAGATGGATAAAATTGTTCACGGAAAAGAGATGAGAGCAATGACTCCTCCATGGAAACATGATAAGCTCAAGTTAACTGTAGGTAAATCTAGGGGGGTGTAGAGCTGTATTACAAAAAGAGTATCATGTATGGATCCTGGAATGAAATATTTTTAAAATAGTTGTAATTCTAAAAGAACAAAAAAACTTGGATTAAAAGAGACCAACCACTTAAGGCTTAAAATGGACTTTGCTACCTACCACTGTTGTCGGCAAAAAGTAGGATGAGAAATCTGTGAAGCCACCAAGTAAGGCATTTTCTCCATGTCTTGCTCAGATGCAGTAAAAAATAAAAGAAAGGAAAAAACAGATAACAGAAAAGAAAGAACCTTCCAATAAATGGTGCTAGCATCAAGCAGAAAAATGGACAAAAGAACTGGATCAAACAGTAGAGACAAAATGCAGAATGATACCTATCTGGAAGTCGACAGTGACAGAATTATAAAAGACACCCAGAGATTATGTACCAGGTGTAAAACAAGCAACAACAACAAAACCTTGGCTGTTTTAACCCACTGATCACTGATATGTTAAGGTCATTTTTATCACAGCCTAACCTAACAATAATTGATTAGTGATATGTGTGGGTACAGAGAGGAATTGCATTTAATAAGATATACATAGGAAAACCACTTTAATTTTTCCAAAATTAGGAAAGAATATTGTCTAACAATAATGCATTCTGGTCTGTGTATATCAGAATTCACAAGTGAATTACTAACATATAATAATATTTCATTCGTGGAGTACTAATATATAGAAGTTTAAGATATTTTGAATAGCCTTTTATATTTTAATCATTTCCCACATTATAAATTCTGCTTCTCTGGCATTAAGAAAGGATATCAGAAAATATCCCGTCAGGGCAAATGCAAACATACGACCTGTGTCCTGCCAATTGAATACTATATTATTTGGAATGAAGCATTGATCTGAAGACACTCCCTGCAGGAAAAATGATCATTAGCAAATCTGGAACAGAAACATTTGATTCTTCATAAATGACAGTGGGTGGGATGTCCTGCCTTCTGTCCTAAGTGTAAGGAACTAACCAGGGGTGCTCCTGAGAAGACGCTACCACCTGCTTCTACATTTTGCCTGATTTCAAGGCTTCTGAGTCCAACTCTCTGTACCTTCCAAATGGCCTTTAATAGTTGGGCTTTTTTAACTAAAATAACAGATAGAACTCTGTTGTTTCTAAGTAGTTATCATAAGAAACACATGTGAAGAGAAAAATACTGCATGTTGCTACAATTGCTACACAAGAAAAGAATGATTCCCAATATAAGCCAAGGTTTCCTAGAGCATAACTCTCCACCACTGTCAGAGGTCCATTTTCAAGGGAGGTCCTTCATCACAGAATTAGATAGCCTTGACTTACTTTACTATTTTTAGAAAGTACTACTTTGCAACACATACCTGTATTTTATTGGTCCACACTCTCTCTTCTTACTTTCATTATTCCTTCTCTAATTTAAGCCCTGGTTACCACTTCCTAACACAAATGTGATGGTTTTCCCTGCATTGAATTCCACAACAATCTAATCTAACGTTCAAATTGTTACTAGTTATATACTTTCCTGCACTACTAAATAATCGCTCATTGTACAGGAAAAACCTACCCTAAGGTAGTCCCAATATATCTCCTTAACTCCCTCCGCAACTCAATTCTCTCATGCTTTCTACGCGTCAACTACATAAGACTTACTTGACCTCTGAAAAGTGCCCTCAATGGCATCTTATACCTGAGACATTCGTCCAACCCATTATCAGAAATGTCTTCCACCTGCTCAGTGCTTCTCACTTCCTCCTTTAAAAGAAACTCAAGTAGCCCTGTGTAGGAAGCGTTCTCTGATCATTCCAGGGGAATTTCTTACTCCGGAAGCACTGTGTACCCCTCTTGGCATGCCTACTTCTCTTTGGCTGTGTTGTGTAATTTGTTTGCAGGTCTCCACACACACATTATATGGTAAGCTCCTGCAGAACAGGAGTCAGGATTGCACATGTGTAAACCCAGAGCAGCAGTAATACCTTCGTTTCTGATAAGTACTCCAAGAGTCTACCGAGAAACGAAAACACAATAGCTCTGTATAGAGCAGAACAGACAATACCAACAGGATATGCATTTCCCTTAAGTTTCTCTGCATAGGCCACAACAGCAATAACACATTTAGTTCCACTGAGGGAGAAGAGTTTAAAAAAAGATCAGTGAAAAATGTGCTTGGACATGATCAGATTACTGGGATGCCTTCAGGGAAAAAAGAGTCTATTTTGCTGTCCATGTTTAGACTGTGGAGATTATTAAATAGCCTTGAGTGTTTGGAAACAGGAAAGGAGCTGAGCTCAGCTTCCTCCGTAAGTGTGGTTCCATCACCGTCTGATTGTGAATTTAACTATTGGCATCATTCTAAAATAATAAACTCTCCTATGCAATGTCACTGCATACAGATTTCCAGAGAAACAGGCTTAGGCCAGCTCTTCTTCACACAGGAAGGAAACATGACATAATGGATCCTGATGCCCAGTGAGTCTGGATCATGCTAGGACAGGTGCATGGGTCTGGGGGGAATAAGGAGTGTCACAGCGCGATTTCATAATTGACACTTTTGCCCCAGGTAATAAATTCCCATGCCCTCATCAAACAAAATTAATTGATTGGAAACTAAAATATTCATCTGTATATGGTTTATTTACTCAACTCCAGTGATTAGCAGAGGGTTTGGAACTCAATAGGTGTTTCATATTAATTGGTTGAATTGTATTGAACTGCAAATGAATTTGTACCTCTTCTTTTTCCGCCTATCCTGCAACAACAATAACAAGAAATTAATCTGCTACTCTGTTCATTCTACAAGTATAATAATCTTGACTTGCTTTCTCATATCCCAAATCAAACTTCATGGGTTTTTTGATGACAAAAATATCTACTTTTTTTCAATCAATCAAGTGGATTCAAGGCATTAGGTAAATCAACTAACAATTTTACTGCTATATAGAAATAGTCAAAGTTCCCTTTTATTGAGCTCTTTAAAATAAAAAAATGATTCAACCCCGGGCTTCCTACTCAAGTGAGAACATATGTGTAGGTAACCTCACTATATTCTTAATTCTGTCCTTTCTAAATCAACCAGTTTACGAGTCCTTGATATCTGTAGTGCTGAAATGCAAGGATTAAACCACCCTTAAATTAAACTAAGAGACTAACTTTCCAGAACCAAAAACCAGTTGGAGAAGTCTTCAGAGTCTTATAATGCAAGCCATTATTCCTTATGTGAAAATTAAATGCAATAGAGAAGAACAGGTAAGTTCTCGAATACACAGAGGAAGAAAAAGGAGGTATTAATCACTGTGTTTCAATCTGAAAGAAAGCAACATCCTTTGGGAGCAATAATCTTTTTCATGAACATCATTTGTAATTCATCTGCTTGGCCAAATCAAAATGTAACATGCATAAGGGAACATTCAAGTAAGAATATTATATGTGTTTGGAGAATAATAAGAGATATTGAAAGAGCTATAATTAATATAGTAAATGATAGAAAGTAGTTTAATGAAACAGCTGTTCCATCTTTTTTTCCCCCTATTCTGGATATAAATGTGAAAGTGTATACTTCTACAGAACAGAATAATTCTTGCTTTCCTTTGAGGAAAACAGAATCTTTCTATGCTTGCAGTTATACAGAAATAATAAGCAGCAATTCATGTGCTGTTATTCATTGTTTGATCCTAAAAGAGACTGCCATAAAAATATTCATCCTGTAATTATTATAAAAATAGAATCAGAAATAATGTAAAGGCCAAAAAATCTTCCAAATACTCTTTATAAATATGTATGAATATTAATTGATCTCATCTGCGTAAAATAAAATGCTACTTGAGCTGACCATCATGTAAGTAATGTGCCCATTCATATGACAAAAAATAAAAATGATTCAGCAGAAATAACAACTAACAGGTTATTGTGCTCTAATTTTTATTTCTTTGCTATAATCTTAGGTGAATTTTGTTGATAATTACTAAGAAACTTGCACTTAGATAAGGTTTTATTGTTGTTGAGTTACTTTTTATGAATAAAGGTCCCTAGATGAGAAATATTATTACCAATTAGTTTGGGTATTTAAACGGAAGGTGGGTATCTAAAATATCTTTCCTGTGTTCACAATTTCTCCACCCCAGAGTTTCCTAAATATAGTTCCTATGGAACCACAAGAAGTATTGTTAAAAGAGGTTTGGAAGATCATCTCGCCCAACCTCCTCAGTTTACCAGTGGGAAGACCAAGGCCCAGAGAAGAGACTGGTCTGCACAGAATCACAGGGTTGCGAATCTGTGTATCAAGAATTCAGGTCCATCTTTCTTTAAGGCTGCATAGTATTCCATGGAAGATGGGTGGAGGAAGGGTGATTGGTGGGATCACACTTACGGTGCATCTTACAAGGGTACAAGTGAAAATTACTAAATGTGGAATATAAATGTCTTCATATAGTGATTAAAAGGCCATGAAGGCTATGCTAAATATTTCAATGAAAATATTTCAGAATGTATATAAAGTCAGCACACTGTGCCCCATGATTGCACCGATGTACACAATTATGATTTAATAAAAATTGAAAAACAAAAAGAAAGAATGATAAGAATTAAAATTCAGAGATTTGGGGTTTTGTTTTTTTGCTTTAAATAAAAAGATAACAAAGAAAAAGAAAAAAAAGATATGTTACAGAGATCATTTGTAACTAGCAAAGCCTAAAACATTTTACTCTATGACACTTAACAAAAAGTGTTGGCTAATCATGCTGTTTAAACAAAATCTACTTTTTTCCAGGTGTTTGAGAAAATATAATGAAAAATTAGGTCTAGAAGGACATCAAATTTTTCTACTGTTTATGTCCCAGTTTCTGGTTGTATGTGGTTAGAATTAATAACCTCAGCAATCTGGTAGAATCCCAATATTTGCATATTCCATGAAGAAAAGGCAATTTGTAGAAATAGGTTTAATATAGTTTACAACCTGAGGGACACAACTGAATATTAAATATCTCTACATGTATTATTTGTAGGTATATGTTCCTCTAGATAACCAGCTGCCACATAATAAATGTTAGCTGTTATTTTTTTCTTTAACTTTCCAAAGACTTATTTCTTCTTACTTATAAGCTGATTCCAGATCTCTGCTGATTCTCTGAGAACTTAATAAAACAACTGGTTTACAATGCATGCAAATAAAGAATCTTAACTAATAAAAAATAATGCCTTAGATATTTGTGCTAATACATGAAGCTTAAAAGTAGGGTATTTCGAGAAGCCACATACTTAGCCAACATAATTCTATAGCATAAAGTGCAAAATTTTTGTATTGTGTATTTGTTTTAGTGACTAATGGAACACAGATAATAGGAACCTTTCTCCAGCAAAGTTATCAGTCATGGAAATTATTTTACATTTTGTCATCTAGGTAGAATGGAAGAGACAGCATGAAGTAGAAATTTTCAAAATATACTATTATTTATATAAATTCTTAACAAATTAAAAAGGTAGTTTTATAAAACAGCTTGTGTGAAATTTATTTAAAATTTAACAAATAAAAATAAGAAAACAAAGACACTTTTACATTTTCTTTCTGTATATCATAAAGGACAGAGTCCTCAAACTGATTCGCTTAGCTGAAGCTATACCGTGTTTCTAAATTGAGAAGTTTCCACTTTCAACATTTGTAGTATACACAATAAATTCTCCACAAGCACATACTTCTTCCACATCACTGATATTACTCGCTTTTATCTTTGGCCCGTCATTTTTAAAACCTGAAGTGAAAGACCATTTCTTACATTTTAGTCCTCATAAACCAGAACTTGGGCATAGGACATTTCAGCATTAAAGTTCCAAGTGGTCTGAGAGTCAACACATAATAAACTATCTAACTAAAAGCACTATTTTATTACCTTAAAGACATGTACGTGCCTGTGATATAAATTATAAATTCTTGCTTCCTCAGAATATGCATTGCAAAATAGAACATATAGATTGAGGGGTGTTTATCAGATGCATAGGAAAAATTGTATAAGCCTGCATTTTCAAATCAATGAATTGTGATATATTTTAATCCATGCCTCTAATTTTAATGTATGTATTAAATAACTGAATTATTTGTATTGAAATAACAGTGTTCAAATGTTGTCCAGGCCGGGCATGGTGGCTCACGCCTATAATCCCAGCACGTGGAAGGCGGAGGTGGGTGGATTGCCTCAGCTCACCAGTCCCAAACCAGCCTGAGCCAGAGAGAGACCTTGTCTCTAAAACAAAAAATAGCTAGACATTGTGGCAGGCACCAGGTACTCTGGAGTCTGAAACAAGAGAATCACTTGAGGCTCTTTGCCTGTAGCTCAGTGGTTAGGGTGCAGCCACATACACTGGGGCTGGCAAGTATGAACACAGCTGAGACCTGCTAAACAACAAAGACAATTACAAGAAAAAAATGGCCTGGAGTTGTGGCGGGCGCCCGTAGTCCCAGCTACTTGGGAGGCTGAGGCAAGAGAATTTCTTAAGCCTAGGAGTTGGAGGTCGCTGTGAGCTGTGACGCCACGGCACTCTACCGAAGGCAATGAAATGAGACTCTGTCTCAAAAAAAAAAAAAAAAAGTGCTGTTCAAATGTACAAAATAATTTTCTTCTTTATGTTGAAAAAATAAAGCTCAACAGCTGTTGTTGGAAGTATTAAATTTCCAAGAAAACAAAATAATTTTTAGACTTAATGCTTTACTTATGCCATTGTCAAGTGCTGTTGTTTTCTTTTTAGATTTACTATTACTTTTACCTAAAGTTAACTGTTATAAAAATAATTTTATTAGTGTAGTTGTCTTATACAGAATAAGTTGCAAATCAAGAAAAACATAATTATTCAAGGCCTAAGGAAGATTTTGGTAGTTTATAAGATCATCATGAAATAAGGGAATACTTGGAAACATAGAATTAAAATTCCATCCTTATTTTGGCTTTAAAATGTAATTAAACATCTTCTTTGACTATAATTAAAATTTCATGCAGTGTATATCATGTTTGTAATTATAAGATAACTTTACTGATATTTTATTAACAGTAATTACTAAGAATAAATTCTAATCTCAGCTTTGCCATGTACTTTAGAGACCCTGGTTAAATTATATAGCTTCACTAAATCTTAGTTTCTCCACTGCTAAAATTGTCCTGTTTAGGGATCAATCTTATGGATAGAAGGAAAAAGTTTTGGAAAGTGGAGTCACCCTAACTTCATGTGTTACCTTTTGACACATGTTATAAAGACAGAGATTTTTATAAAATAAGGGTGTGAATCATGGATTTGATCTTTTTATGTGAGCCAAAGTTCTCTTTACCATTATGCCATGAGAGCACATACAGAAAGATTTGATAATGACCGCATTTATAACATATCATGCAGGCTTCAGACTGTATAGTTCCTTTCCTTGTAAGCAAGGAAACATTTCAAACCTTTATAATGTTTGACACATATTGATGCTCAGTGAGAGAATGTAAACAACCTATATGAATTGTTTGAAAATCCACAGTGAGTGAATTAGTAGGAAACTACTACTATAACGTCCATCTCCTCTTGCGTTGCAGCTCAGGGTATAGTTCAATGAAACATCTTGACACTTGGCATTAATAAAGGTCTTTGGAAAAACATCCTTACGAATCTTACATGTATCTTTTTCATTACTTTAACAAGTTTTATTATGCCTTCAAAAGGAGGAACAAATATTGTTCTGGTTATATGAAGCATATATTGAGGTTAAGTAATTGCACATGTAATACTATTCAGCTAATCAGTATATTGTTTGTTTATTTTTACTTTCTTTTGAAAAATATAATAAACACCCACAATGCAAAATTGTCCCTGAGGTTATTCTGGTACATAATTATAATATCTGGAACTTTATTAGTGAATGGTTATTTTCACTTTCAGTGAAAGCATCTCTTAGAATTTAACTTACCTAAAAATTGCATCAACTTTTACTGTGCATCAACCACCTAACTGTGATTGACTAATTAATGTATTAAGCAACACATAGCATAAATCATGAGATCTTTTAGTTAAAAAGGAAAATACTATTGTCTTTCCATCGGAAGACCTTATTAATATCATTATATCATTAATTCCTTAGCAGAAACATTTTTCAATCATGATTGACATACTGATGCCAGAGTTTCAGGTTCTTGGTCTCGGCGATTCGAAGAAGGAATCTACAGACCACAGGAGTACTGGTAAGTCAGGATTTATTTACAGGAAACAAAAGTTGCAACTACAAGAAAAACTAAACCTCCAGGCAGAGAGGACCCAGGAGGGGAACAAGCTCTCCTGTTCCCGCTCCAAGATCCAGCCAAGGTCTGAGTCTGAGCTCTCTGCTCAGGGGTTTATATAGTCCCAGGGGGTTGATTTGCCAGAACGTCTTAGGGCTGGGTCTTACTCAGTTACAGCCAGCTGTTCAATGAAGACTAAGGCCCTGGAAACTGACATGACATTGGCCAGTCAGACGTGCACGATGAGGAGACAGCAAGGCCCATCCATGAAAAGGACTAGCCAGAAGAGCATGCAGGAGGAGGAGCCAGCAAGGCGCCAGGGTCTCCCCTGCAGGTGTCGGCCCTTCCAGCAAGCTGGTTCCTCCATCCGCCACGGCATCAGCACCGCCAGGGCCAAGGCGGCAGGTCATAGGGCCGCCTTGTCCTGCATCAATACTGAGGTAGAATTATCAAGAATGTCATGATTCTTTAAGAAAAGATTTCTTTCATAGCAAGTTCTAGCTGTGTGCTTCTCATTTTTCTGAAATAGAAAATAAAAATTTGATTCATATTATAACTTCAGTTTTGGCTTCTAAACAAAGTCTTCTAATTATTTGCTTCAAATATTTTTCTATAAAACTACACATACACATATCGATAAGGGTTTGTCATAAGAACACACTGCTTTCTTAGGATGAGTATATAATAATTTAGCCAATATGCACTTATATCTCTTATTTATTTACAAATATCTTCTCTAAGAGTGTAAGCATACCTCTAAATTGAGTTTTAGATCTTACATGCTACAAATTCTCTCTATTACATTTCTGCTCAGCACAAAACATAATTTTCTATAGATCAAAGTACAAAAATACAGAGAAGAAAAATTTGCAATAATTACTCAAAGTGCCAATGCTTCCTGCTCTTAGGTTAGTGACACCATCTCCACATCAACAGTACCATTAAATCTAAGCTTAAAATAGTTGTTTAAAATAAGTGAAAGAGATGCATTTTTTAACCTATATAGTGTTGTTCAAGGAGCCATTTTTTCCTAAATGGATTTAGAAGATTTTGTTTTCAAGAAGCATATTAAGCATTTGCAGAACATATATTGAAGTGGCTATAGATGTTTCCTTTTAATTCCTATGTTAGTCATTTAGAATTCAAAAATAACTGAACAATGAACTTGATTTGTAAGTGATCTTTAACTAATGCCCGATTAACTCTAACTTGGAATGGATATAATAAAGGAAACAATAAATTAAAGTTTACTTATAACAGACTTAAAAGCTTTGATCATTCTCAAAGTTTAAGCAAAAGAGTAGAACTAGCTACTAGCTATTATTTATTTTCTGAACTGGGTACTGGAGAAACGATTTGAAAAAAGTAACTGTACTTGAACACTTGGGTTAGGCATACCTAGCTATATACAAAGAAAAACACCTCTTAAAAACATAAGATTTATTCTTCTTTTTCAGTTCAATTATCTCTTACTCTACAGTAATC
Source organism: Perodicticus potto (assembly GCA_963574655.1). Lineage (NCBI taxonomy): Eukaryota > Metazoa > Chordata > Mammalia > Primates > Lorisidae > Perodicticus > Perodicticus potto. The sequence goes on along the minus strand of CAUYRH010063277.1, from coordinate 11,481 downwards.
ATGTGAGTTCTGGATCATATATTTTTCTCTTTCCCTAAACATAGCCTTTACCAAGATTCTGCAAGCTCACTTTGCCCAGTTATTTATTGGTTAGTTATTGGTGTTATTTAATGTGGCATTGCTCTTTAAATTGTTATTTAACTTACCAAAATTATTGCTACTTGCTGCCTTTGTTCTAGCTGCTATCAAAGCTTGTTCTTTTCTGCTATTTTCTGTCCATCATTACATGATTCCTTTTGGTCACTCAGGTTTCATTTTATGTATTATTTATTTAAAGAGGATTTGTATGTCTATCTAAGCAAAATACACAGTTACTACCACCAGTGCTATTATCTTCATATAATGTAGAAATTAGTTCAGACATTACATGTACTTATTTTCTCAACAAATATTCCTTTAATTTAATTTTTCTTAACATCCTCCCTGCAAAGACTCATTAGTGTTAAGGCATTATTTGACAGATAGAATATTGTGTGCTCCAGTATAAGCAATACTACTTGGCTCATGGTAGGATGTGCAATGACTATTAAAGGAATATTTGTTGAGAAAATAAGTAAAGGTACAGAAAGAAAAAGAATAAATGAATAAAAGTATGAAAATATCCTATGCCTATCAGATTGTAGTTTTGAAAATATCACTTTTGATGACAATGTTGAAGAAAAGGCAGGCTGGGCACGGTCGCTCCTTCCTCTAATACTAATAGTCTAGGAGGCTGAGGTGGAAGACTCTCTTGAGCCTAGGAGTTTGAAACCAGCAAAAGTAAAACTCCTGCCTTTACTAAAAATAGGGGAAAAGGAGCCTGGTGTTGTGGTGCCAGACTAGTCCCGGGTATACAGTCACTCAGGAGGCTAAAGATTGCTTGAGCTCAGGAGTTTGAGGTTGTTGTGGGTACTCTAGTCTGGCCACAGGGCAAGACTATATTTAAAAAATAGAAAAAAAAAAAAAAGAAAGAAAAAGAAAAACAAAAGAAAGAAAAAAGGCACCTGTTGGGGAAATATAAAGAGGTAGAAGTTGTATGAAGAGCAATTGTTTAACACTTAAACATAAACACGTAAATGTCTTAGTATATTATAGTGAAACTACGGAAAATAATTTAAAGAAGGAAAATATTAATGTTTATAAATTTAACCTATATTCATATTGCTAACCAAAATTCAAGTAAAACAACATACCTATTATGGAGTTGATTCATTCATTCATTTAAAAACTTTATTTTTCGTATTAGTGTTTATTTAAATCAGACACAGACCTGGTATTTGGACTAAATCAGAAGAAAATGATGCTTGATTGATGATATTTACTTTCTGTTAACAGTAGAAAAACAGAAATTAAAATTACACATAATAGACAATGTTTATTATACATCACTGCACATCTTTTTCTTTTTAAAATCACTTATTGATGACTAACATACATAATAGACAATACGTGCAATACATTAATAAGTGATTTTAAAAAGTAAAAAATAACTAAGTTAAGGGGGAGTCTGAAATTCTAGGAATAACATTTATGTTCATATAAGGTGGTGGTGAGTCTTCCTTAAGAGGAAAGGGTTGATGCAAATAGTGATCTGAGTGTATCAGGCAAAAGGAAGAAAAAGTGAAAAAGTACCGAAACAACAGTGTCTGGAATGCCCTAATAAAGGTGAATTCATAAAATTATTAAGAAAACTGTGGCTCAGTCAGTAGGGCACCAGTCCCATATACCAAGGGTGAGGGGTTCAAACCCAGCCCTGGATGAACTGCAACAAAAAAATAGCTGGGCATTTTGGTGGGTGCCTGTAATTCCAGCTACTCAGGAGGCTGAGGCAAGAGAATCACCTAAGCCCAGGAGTTGGAGGTTGCTGTAAGCTTTGTGATGCCACAGCAAGGGCGATAAAGTTAGACTCTGTCACTACAAAAAAAAAAAAAAAAAAAGAAAGAAAGAAAGAAAACTAAGGGTCAATATATTAACTGTGAAGGACCTTATTCCATCTATCTAATGTACACACAACAGTGCTTATAAAGATGTATGCAATAACAAATACAATGAACATAATTAAACAAATATTACTGACTGAAATACTGAAATTTTAAAAATTTTTACAGGAAAACTTTACAGATAGAGAACCACTACTAGGTATATTCTGGGAAAATATTCATGAAGTAAACTGTTAAATAAAGCATTCATAAATGGATAGAAGATAAAATAAAATGTATTATAAGTAAAACTGAAAGTTCATCAATACATTTAGGCAAAATGGATATTTCTCAAAAATTACATGCACAGTCAAGTGTGATTATAGTGTGAATGTAATATAAAAATGCTCTTGTATTGATTTTCCAGGATTTAGCAATATATTTCCCTAAGAGTCTTTATGAATAAACAACTCAAACACCTGGGAATTACATGTAGCACAAAAACTGAACAAAAAATAACTAAATGGTAGTATTTTAAAAATTCTAGATATCATTTGTTTATGGATTTATGTATGTATGTATTTAATTTTGAGACAGAGTCTCACTTTGTCACCTTGGGTAGAGTACTGTGGCATCATAGCTCACAGTAACCTCAAACTCTTGGGCTCAACTGTTTCTCTTGCTTCAACCTTCCGAGTAGCTGGAACTAAAGGCCTCTGCCACAATGCCTGGCTATTTTTAGAGACAAAGTCTTGCTCTTGCTCAGGCTGGTCTCGAACTCCGGAGCTCAGGCAATCCACCCACCTCAGCCTTCCAGAATGCTAAGATTATAGGCGTGAACCACCGCACCCAGCTTCATCTTTTTAGTAATTCTTCTCTGAAGGAGACAAGTGATTGGCTAATTTGGAAAGAAATATTCAAAATGTTAAGATGGAAAACAAGATGGATTACCAGGGGCAATAGCTTCTAGATCATCTCAGATCATCTCAGAAAAAAGAGAAAGCTATAGATGAAAAACAAACAAACAAACATAGATCATGTGTAATTCCAAGAGAAAAGTGCCAGAACTTACCAAAGACTCCATGGTACGAAGTTGTAGAGCAGAACAAAAAAGAACATGATATCAGCAGAGGTCAACCCCTGAGAGGCTTGGAGTCCAGACAAAAGGGTAGGTGGAGTGGTTTATTTCTCTCTGCCTCGTATCACTGGAAGTCATCAAGCTCCTGAGCAGCTGGAGACCCTTTCTATCCTCATGTGCCCAAATGCTGCTATTGCCAGTGAACTGAGAGCTTCTTCAGGACAAAGCAGCAATCTGGTAGCCTCTGTGTGACTGCTTCCCATATTACCACAGACCACAGTTAGGATGAAAAACACTGTATTGCTTCTCCAACCACTGTGAGGTGTTGTGAGCTTCAACTTCTCATAATTCATCTCATTCCTTCCCCCATCAACATTTCCCAACTATGGCTCTGACTGTGGGAGCCCCAGGAGCCAGTAGGTCTTGGAAGACCAGCAAAACCCCAGAGTCTGGACATTCTGGGCAGGCTGCCTTCTAGAGATAGGGACAGAAATGACCACAGCACTCCTCCCTTTCAGAGTTTTTCCTACCTTGTCCTTTCCAACGGATGTCTGCTAAGATAGACTATTAAGCTAGGCTTCTCAGAAATGGATACTTCCTCTCTGTTGGTGTGTCCACCAAATCAAGTCTTACACAGAGACTGGAGAGCAAATGTTTCCTCTTAAAGACCTGTAGCAGAATAAGGGGTGCTGTGACTTTAAGCTCCTGTTCAGTAGCCGTCCTTGGTGTTCAGCTACTTTATTAAAGCAGGGAAAAATCTAGAAGCAGAAAGAGTATTAAACCTGCTTGAGAACATAGGCTACTCAAGATCATCATGCTTCCCTTTGGCATGATTAGGGATTGATCTTTGGGGAACTTTGGACAGGCCCTCAGATCAGATCCCACATCCCTAGGACTTTTATCATGTTGCTTAGGGATATTGGAGGGGATATTGGTCAATAATTTTGGGAGGAGAGGGACCTAGTGTGGATGAAAAGAGAGTGGAGTGTAGGTCACAGTTGAAGCACACTTATGAAACACCACTCCCACCAAGTACAGATGCTTTTAGCCCAGGGCAAAACATGGACAGGGACACTCCCAGCCCCAGTGCCATTAGGAGGAAGTTCAGGCAGTAGGAGCACCTGCCTGCTGGGAGACACCAGAAGAAGACAAAAGGGCAAGAAAGAAGAGAAGAAAAGTGAAATCCTTTTCCAGCAACCAGAAACTGTGACTTTCAAATGGCCTTGAAATCACAGACTTTCCACTTTGGTGTGTTATTAATGCCAACAAATGACTTAAAAACCGAGAAAACCACCACACTAAAGATATCAACAACAAAGGCATCCATCAAGAACCTAGACACCAAAGCAAAGCACCCTCAAGGCAAACCAAAGGTACTTTACTAACAATAAGGTACAGAAAATACCTATTAGTGAAGGAGGGTGAAAGTCCTGTATAAACAAAAGAAAATCCCAAAATGGAAATTGACAGCTGCTTCAAATGAGAAGGAATCAGCACAAAAACTTTGAAAGTTCAAAAAATCAGAATGAAAGGATATTCCCCAAAGGGCACACCAACTCTGTAGCAAGAGATGTCAAACAAAATAAAGATTTTGATATGGAGGACAGAAAATATTGATTAATAATAGTAAGAAAGCTCAGTGAAATTTCAGAGCAAATGGAAAACCAACTCAAAGAAACTAGGAAAAAAAATAAGGTTATGAATAAAATTATTAAAAAAATTGAATTTCTGGAAATAAAAAAAGTTCATTAAAAGAAATAGAACACAGTGAAAACTTTTAAAAATAGACAAGGACAAAGCAACAATTTTAAGCTTAAACAATATATTTGAATTAACTCAGTTAGTCAGAAATAAAGAATTAAGAGGAACAAAGAAATATAGAATTAAGGGGAGGAGGCAAAATGATTGACTAGAAGCAGCTTGCACCAGAGGCTCCTATCCAGAGGGAGATAAGTTGGACTAAAGTGGATTTCGTGAAGCAAAAGGTGGGGAGTCGAGCACAAGGAAAATAAAATGAGGTGCACATCATCCCCACTGAGACAAGCTGTGAGGCCAAGAAAGAGGGGAAAAATAACAATGATCAAGTACAGAGTGACTAGTTAGAAGGTGACTATTGCCAAGAGAATAAAAGACCCCCACCCCCAAAATGGAGGTCGACAGTGGGTTTTCCGGGTGATCAGGGCACAAAGGACTTCCCCCCTCACTCCACAGGAGAGAGCAATGCAATCTTGGTCCTCCTACACCTGTGAAGTTCCATATCTGAGCCCAGACCCCATCCTGCCTGGTGCAAAAGCAAACAGGTATTCTTTCCATGATACTGAGCCTACAGTCCACCATTACTCCTATCTGGTTGACTGACAGACTTCCCCTGCTGAGGCTGCAGTGTTTGGTGAAGTCTCTAAGGGGCTAATGCATTGTTGAGTTGTGGTGCAGAAAAAATAGCACTGTTGTTCTACTTTGGGAGAGAGATATGATCTCTCCTGACTCCCATTCCCACTAGAATAGACCCTTCCTCAGCACCATGGAAACTCTTAAAACTCCCCATGGATCCTTGTTTTGGGGCTACCTAGTGACCCTCTGAACATGTTTGAGTGGGCATTGGTCAGTGCCTCAGCAAATTTTAATTGAATTCTCAGTCAGAACCATCTGTGCATTCTTGATCCCAACCACCACTATCTGGGGCTGCAGATTCACACTTATCTGATTTCCTTGGTTTGAGCAGTAGTAGGGGGGTGGAAAAGTGAGGGGAAAATTCAGCAAGTCTGTTGATGTATTCCCAAACTATAGCTATTGCTGGTGGGGGTTCAGAGCCACAGGTGTTTGTATGTTTGCCTGGCAGAGATTACAGTGAAATACTGCAACTCCTCAGGATTGAGTACAAAGCAGGCTGATACTAAGACAGAGCCAGGTTGTACCATCATATAAAACCAGCTCTCAGAGACACTGGCTGCAGCCCTGAAAGGGATCTTTGTGAACCTTTCACAAAGGCCACAAGCACAATTTCCACCTCATTGGGGAAGGGATGGTTAGCTTCAGTTCCTGGCGCCTTCTGACCCAGTCTCACCCCTCTAGTTTTAATTGCCAAAATGTCAGTGCAGTGTTTCCTAAGGTTCTCCAATCAGATTATCTTTTAATAACCATTCAGGGGCAACGTATCATTTCAACTAAAACATATATAATTAATACATTTTTTTTTAAAAAAGCTGAAAATACTCATGGTGAGGAGCCAATAGAAGAATTCTGGCAATCAGAGTAGATCAACTCCCCCAAGATATTATAGGAATGATACAACAGACAATACCATCCACAGAAAAATTGCTGAAATGTCAATAATATAATTCAGAATATAGATGGCAAATAAGATGGATGGAATTGAGGAGAAGATGGGAAAAATCCAAAAATTAGTATAAAGTTATTTCAAAAAATTAATGAATTCAAAGAGAAAGTCACTAAAGATATGGGCATAACGATGAAAAATATATCAAAGGTTAAGGAATTTTAAAAGGCATTCAAGGAGCTTCAAAACAGTATAGCCCTTCAGTAATAGAATAGGACATGGAGAAGAAAGAATTTCAGAAACTGAAGGTAAGACTTTTGAACTATCCTTTGTCATTCTAAAAGAAGAAAAGTGAGGGGAGTAACAAGGGCTATGTTCCCTAAGAGAGAGTTACAGGATCATTCCAAAAGATCAAATATCCAAATTACAGGAATTTCTGAGGGAGAAGAGAATGGCCCTAAAAGCACTGATGCTCTACTTCAAGACATCATGGTGGAGAATTCCCCAAGCATTGTGAGAGACACAGAAATTCAGATAACAGTTTCAAAACTCCAACACACCTCAGTCAAAAAAAGCAAAGCCTAGACACATTGCAATTAACTTTACCAAAGTTAATATGAAGGAGAAAATCCTAAGAGCAGCAAGGCATAAGAATCCTCTTACATACAAAGGGAAAAACATGAGGATGACTGCACATCTGTCAGATGAAAACTTTCAAGCTAGAAGAGAATGATCATTGGATTTTAACCTTCTTAAAAACAGTTATCAACCTAGGATTATGTATCCTGCTAAACTGAGCTTCATTTGTGTTGGAGAAATGAAATATTTTACTTACATGCAAATGTTGAGGAAATTTGACATAACCAGTCCTTTTATATAGGAAATACTCAGACAATTCTTCATACTAACTAGCATGATAGTCCATCACCAAAGTAAACACACAAGAAATTAAAGGACAAAGCCTAGCTTCAACAACAGCAAAAGAAAGAAAAATAAGTTCTGGACCTCTGAAAGACAAGATGTCCGTCATACCTATCAATTCTCAATAAGTGTGATGGACTTGTATTCACCTCTTCCCCTCTAAAGAGGCACTGGCTGATTGACTGAATACAACAGAAAAAATTTGATATCTCATGTTTCCAAGAAACACATCTGTGATGAAAGGAAAAAACAAGACTCAGACTGAAGTTGTGGAAAACAATGATCCGGAGAAATGGAAATAAGAAAAAAAAAAAGAGTGGGAATCTTATTTGCAGATACAATTGGATTTAAACCAACAACAACAGCAAAAAAAAGGAAAGACAAGTATGGATACTACATGCTGGCCATGAAAAGCACACAACATGAAAAGATTTCAACCATTGAGATTTACACACACCACCTGAATGCTCCTCAATTTATAAAACAGATCCTAAAGGGTCTGACCTATATGATGCCTTCCTACACTATAATAGTTGGAGATTTTTAACACCACTTTGATAGTATTGGACACATATTCTAAACAGAAACTAAAAAAATAAATAATGGACTTAAACATGAACCCAGAACAAATGGACTTGCAGACATACACAGAATATTTCATCCTAACAAAACTGAATGCACATTCTTTTCATCATCCCAAGGATCATTCTCCAAAACTGATCACAGCTTAGGTCAAAAGTCCAAGCTCAAGAAAATCAAAAGAATAGAAATTATTTCTTCTATTGTATTGGACCATAATGAAATAAAATTTGAGCTTAATAGCAATAGAAATCTTCATAACAAAATAAAGTCATAGAAACTAAATAATTTTATGCTAAATAACAGCTGGATCAAAGATAAGGTTAACAAAGAAATCATTAGATTTCTTGAACAAAATGATGATGAAGCCACAATCTATGAAAACCTGTGAGATACTGGAAAAGCCATTCCAAGAGGCAAGTTTATAGCATTAGATGCTGACAACAAGAAAAGAGATATAGGACGGGGCCTGTTGCTCAAAGGAGTAGGGCTCTGCCCCATATACTGGAGGTGGTGGATTCAAACCCAGCCCTGGACCGAAAAAGAAAAAAAGTAAGAAAGAAATAGAGAAAGTAAACAGCCTAATGGAACCTCTAAAGCAACTGGAACAGGAAAAACAACCCCAAAACCAGCAGAAGGAAAGAAAGAATCAAAATCAGAGCAAAATTAAATAAAATTCAAAACAAAACAATCATTTGGAAAATCAGCAAAACCAAACATTGGCTTTTTGAAAAGATTGATAAAATTGATAAACCCTTGGCCAGACTAACCAGAAAGGGGAGAGTATGATCTCTAATAATTTCAATCAGAAACAATAAAGGGGAAATAAAAACAGATACCACAGAAATGCAAAACATCCTCAATGATTACTACAAAACATTATGCACAGAAATATAAAAATGTAGAGGAAAAACACCAATACCTGGAAGCACATCACCTTTATAAATTCAACCAGACAAAATTAGAAATTTGGAATATACCTGTATCAAGCACAAAAATAGCCTTAACTATACAAAATCTTTCCAAACCAAAAATCCCTGGATCAGATGGTTTTACACCAGAATTTTACCAAACCTTCAAGAAGGAATTAGTATCTACATTTCAAAACTTATTCCAAAACTGATAAAAGGAAGAAATCCTACCCAATACATTCTACAAAACATGTATCACCCTAATTCCAAAGCCAAGAAAGGATCCAACAAAAAGGAAAACTACAGGACAATATCATTAATAAATATTATGCAAAAAAATTCAATACAAATCTAGCAAAGAGAATACATTGACACATTAAAAAAATTATAAACATGATAAAGTAGGTTTTATCCCAGAGATGCAAGGTTGGTTCCAAATATATAAATCCACAAATGTAATTCACCACATAAATAAACTAAAAAACAAAGACCATTTGATTCTCTCAATTGATGCAGAAAAGGTTGTAGATAATATCCACCATTCTTTCTTTTTTTCTTTAAGCAAAAGCAGGAATTTTTTTTTTTTAAGTAACAAATAGGATTCTTTATTTATCATTATTAAAAGCCTGAATTTTAGACAGAATTTTGGACTTGAGGTTCATATCCATCAGCTCATTCAACTTTAGCACCTGTCTTGTCCCCAGTAGTTTTTCCAAAACTACTACCTTCACCAGGAAGCTCCATAAGTTTTCCTAATTCAAACTTGGGTTTCTTCAGCATTTTTACTTTTCTAATGAAGACATCATGGACAGGATAAATAGATTTGCATACCTTTTCTGTCTTTTCCAATGCTGCCTGGAATCAATTTATTGATAAATTCATTCAAGTCATTCTTCTGCACCTCTGTGGTCATGATTTCCATGATTTTCTTCTGGATTTGGTGAACCTGTTGGTGCTGGGCGTTGAGAGATCTTCCATATCCGATTGTTGTGTTTTTTAGTAAAACCAACACAGCAGAGATGAAGCAAATAACCATCAATAGTTTTAATATCAACATAAGCTTCAATCACCATTTGTTTTTTATTAAGTCATATATACATAGATCATGAATACATTTATGTCTTTGTGAGATTCAATGTGTTGATTATTTGTACAAATTGGAGTACTTACATCCTACTAATTAACATAGCTTTCACCTCATTTACTTAATCACAGTGTTAAGACATTTGTGCTCAACACTTGATAGATTTGACTTGTACCCTTGCAATATGCTCCATAGGTGTAGTCATACCATTAACCCTCCCCCTTTCAAACCACCCCCCTCCCTTCACAACCCCCTCCCCTTCCCTCCTTCATCCTGGACTATAGTTGTGATTCATCTCTCATATGAAAGTGTGAGTGATTATAAACCGGTTTTTATAGTAGTACTGAGTACATTGGATATTTTTTTCCATTCCTGAGATACTTTACTAAGAAAAATATTTTCCAGCTCCATCCATGTAAACATAAAAGATGTAAATGCTCCATCTTTCTTTAATGCTGCATAGTATTCTGTGGTATACATATACCACAATTTATTAATCCATTCATGGGTCCATGAGCAATTGGCCTTCTTCCAAGACTTGGCAATTATGAATTGAGCTGCAATGAAAAATCTGGTGAAAATATCTTTGTTGCCAAGTGATTTTTGGTTTTTTGGATATACACCTAGTAGAGGAATTACAGTATCAAACAATTGCAGTATCAAATGTAGCAGGTCTACATTTAGATCCCTGAGTGTTCTCCAAACTTCTTTCCAAAAGGAGCATACTAGCTTGCATTCTCACCAGCAGTGCAGAAGTGTTCCCTTTTCTCCACATCCATGCTAACATCTGTAGTTTTGGGATTTTGTGATGTGGGCTACTCTTACTGGAGTTAGATGGTATCTGAAAGTGATTTGATTTGCATTTCTCTGATGATTAAAGATGATGAGCATTTTCTCATGTGTCTGTAGACCTTGAACCTGTCTTCTTCAGAGAAGTTTCTGTTTATGTCTCTTGCCCACATGAAATGGAACGACTTGTTCTTTTCTTATTAAGTTTGAGTTCTCTGTGGATTCTGGTTATTAGACCTTTGTTGGAAATATAACCTGCAAAAATCCTCTCCCATTCTGTTTGCTTTAATTGCTGTGTTCTTGGCAGTGCAGAAGATTTTTAGTTTGATCAGATCCCAGTAATGAATTTTTGATGTTGCTTCAATTGCCTTGGGTGTCCTCCTCATAAAGTATTCTCCCAGGCCAATTTTTTTCAAGTGTTTCCTCTGCACTCTCTCCAAGAATTTTTATAGTTTCATGTCTTAAGTTAAGGGAAACAGAAAAAAACTTCAAATAGCCAAGACATTACTCAGAAATCAAAATAAGTCAGGAGGTATTCTGCTTCGAGACTTCAGACTATACTATAAATATATAGTGATCAAAACAGCATGGTACTGGCACAAAAATAGAGAGGTAGATATATGGAACAGAATTGAAAAGCAAGAGATGAGCCCAGATACTTATTATCATTTGGTCTTTAATAAGCTTATTAAAAATATAAATTGGGGGAAAGATTCCCTTTTTAACAAATGGTGCTGGGTGAATTGGCTGGTGACTTGTAGAAGACTGAAATTGGACCCACACCTTTCTCCTCTAACAAAAATTGACTCTCACTGGTTAAAGGACTTAAACTTAAGACATGAAAGAATCACCATTTTTTTAACCATAGAACACATTTTGTCACAAGTAAGATCCATGCCATGGAAGTTAGTCAGGCAGTTTTGCATTTCAGTAATCAGCTTGAA